>JASVEL010000863.1:0-266360 GCA_032618575.1 Nicotiana noctiflora | reverse complement strand
TCCGGACAAAACATGTCTGCTCCTGAAACTTGAGTTTTTTTTTTAAGTATATATAAGAGGGGCAAAGGTGTTGGAAGGCACCTCAAGGTGCCGGCTGCCAGGCAGTGCGGGAATGCATGGGTGACACTGGATGGGGCGTGGGCATAGGGGCCATCCATGGCTTGGCCGTGCTACATCCCCGAAGTTCACAATCCACGCTGCAAGTACTCGTGCAGGCTCGTAGCATGCCTGGGGGTCGCACCGCTTGCGGCAAACATTGACCGTCGGCAACAAAAGGTGGAGCATCATGCAAGTAGCACCTCGAGGTGCCGTGCGCATGGGGCAAAGCTTAGTAAGTGCCGGTTGCCAATGGATGTTGCGTGCAAAATCGGGAGGCGACAACGCTCGTGGCGGCAAATGGCTTTCGGCAATGGAACGGCAAAGCAACGTGCGAGTAGTACCGCAAGGGGCGAAGTGCACGGGGCGAAGCTTATTAAGTTGCTGATGTCCATTTGTTGTTGCTGGTTGTGTGGCATTACATCACTCATGGCGGTTGATGGCCTTTAGCAATGGAACGGCAAAGCAACCTGCTACTAGCACCGCAAGAGGAGAAGTGTATGGGGCGAAGCTTACTAAGTTGCCGATTGCCATCGGTTGTTATGGGTTATGTATGTAAGTCCACCCCCGCCCGTGACGGCTGATGGCTTTTGGCAATGGAACGGCAAAGCATCGTGCAAGTAGCACCGAAAGGGGCGATGTGCATGGGGCGAAGCTTACTAAGTTGCCAATTGCCATCGGTTGTTGCGGGCGGAACAACCGATGGAGACATCGCTAGTAACGGCTTATGGCTTTTAGCAATGGAACGGCAAAGCATCGTGCAAGTAGCACCGAAAGGGGCGATGTGCATGGGGCGAAGCTTACTAAGTAGCCGATTGCCATCGGTTGTTGCTGGTTGTGTCTAGCATCGCTCGTGGCAGGTGATGGCTTTAGACAATAAACGGCGAACCGTCGTGCAAGTAGCACCACAAGGCGCCGTGCGCATGGGGCAAAGCTCAGTAGTTGTCGATTCCCATTAGTTGTTGCGGGCAACATCGGGAGGCGACAACCCTCGTGGCGGCTGATGGCTTTTAGCAATGGAACGGCAAAGCATCGTGCAAGTAGCACCGAAAGGGGCGATGTGCATGGGGCGAAGCTTACTAAGTTGCCGATTGCCATCGGTTGTTGCTGGTTGTGTCTAACATCAGGAGGCGACAACGCTCGTGGCGGCTGATGGATTTTAGAAATGGAACGGCAAAGCAATGTGCTAGTAGCACCGCAAGGGGAGAAATGCATGTTGCGAAGCTTACTAAGTTGCTGATTGCCATCGGTTGTTGCGGGTTGTGTCTGGAATAACATCACTCATGGCGGCTGATGGCTTTTAGCAATGGAACGGCAAAGCATCGTGCAAGTAGCACCGAAAAGGGCGATGTGCATGGGGCGAAACTTACTAAGTTGCCGATTGCCATATGGTTTTACAAAAATATTATGTATTTTACCTATTTTTTATCTACTTTTTATTGCTTTTTTGTAATTTTAAATAGTTGTTATGTTACTTTTATATAAAAATAATTACTCTTTTATGTGTAATATTATATTACTAGATGTATTGGAAATTTTTTCCATTATTTTCCCTATTTTTATAATACTTTTTCTATTTTTTACTATTTTTCCATGTATTTTTCGTTTTATAATAAAAATAAAAATAAAAAATATTTTTTTTGTAAAAAATATCATTTACAATGTTTAAAAGTCATTTGTGAATATATTAGCTAAGTTGTACCTTGGTTTGTGCTATTTGGTGTTGTACAACTCCATTATGATTCTCTGGACAAAACATGTCTACTCCTCAAACTTGGGTTTTTTTTTAAGTATATATAAGGGGGGCAGAGGTGTTGAAAGGCACCTCAAGGTGCCGGCTGCCAGGCAGTGCGGGCACGCATGGGCGACGCTGGAATGGGGCGTGGGCATAGGGGGCATGCATGGCTTGGCCGTGCTACGTCCCCGAAGTTCACAATCCACGCCGGCAAGTACTCGTGCGGGCTCGTAGCATGCTTGGGGGTCGCACCGCTTGCGGCAAACATTAACTTTTGGCAACAAAAGGTGGAGCATCATGCAAGTAGCACCTCAAGGTGCCGTGCGCATGGGGCAAAGCTTAGTAAGTGTCGGTTGCCAATGGATGTTGCGGGCAAAATCGGGAGGCGACAACGCTCGTGGCGGCAAATGGCTTTCAGCAATGAAACGGCAAAGCAACGTGCGAGTAGCACCGCAAGGGGCGAAGTGCATGGGGCAAAGCTTATTAAGTTGATGATTGCCATTTGTTGTTGCGGGTTGTGTGGCATTACATCACTCATGGCGGTTGATGGCCTTTAGCAATGGAACGGCAAAGCAACATGCTAGTAGCACCGCAAGGGGCGAAGTGTATGGGGCGAAGCTTACTAAGTTGCCGATTGCCATCGGTTGTTGTGGGTTATGTATGTAAGTCCACCCCCCGCCCGTGACGGCTGATGGCTTTTGGCAATGGAACGGCAAAGCATCGTGCAAGTAGCACCGAAACGGGCGATGTGAATGGGGCAAAGCTTACTAAGTTTCCAATTGCCATTGGTTGTTGCGGGCGAAACAACCGATGGAGACATCGCTCATAACGGCTTATGGCTTTTAGCAATGGAACGGCAAAGCATCGTGCAAGTAGCACCGTAAGGGGCGATGTGCATGGGGCGAAGCTTACTAAGTTGCCGATTGCCATCGGTTGTTGCTGGTTGTGTCTAGCATTGCTCATGGCAGCTGATGGCTTTAGACAATAAACGGCGGACCGTCGTGCATGTAGCGCCGCAAGGCGCCGTGCGCATGGGGCAAAGCTTAGTAGTTGTCGATTGCCATCAGTTGTTGCGGGCAACATCGGGAGGCGACAACCCTAGTAATGGCTTATGGCTTTTAGCAATGGCACGGCAAAGCATCGTGCAAGTAGCACCGAAAGCGGCGATATGCATGGGGCGAAGCTTACTAAGTTGCCGATTGCCATCGGTTGTTGCTGGTTGTGTCTAACATCGGGAGATGACAACGCTCCTGGCGGCTGATGGCTTTTAGCAATGGAACGGCAAAGCAATCTGCTAGTAGCACTGCAAGGGGTGAAGTGCATGTTGCGAATCTTACTAAGCTGCTGATTGCCATCGGTTGTTGCGGGTTGTGTCTGGAATCACATCACTCATGGCGGCGGATGTCTTTTAGCAATGGAACGACAAAGCAGCGTGCAAGTAGCACCGAAAGGGGCGATGTGCATGGGGCGAAGCTTACTAAGTTGCCGATTGCCATCGGTTGTTGTTGGATGTGTCTAACATCGGGAGGCGACAACGCTCGTGGCGGCTGATGGCTTTTAGCAATGGAATGGCAAAGCAATGAGCTAGTAGCACCGCAAGGGGTGTAGTGCATGTTGTGAAGCTTACTAAGTTGCTGATTGCCATGGGTTGTTGCGAGTTGTGTCTGGAATCACAGCACTCATGGCGGCTGATGGCTTTTAGCAATGGAACGGCAAAGCAACATGCTAGTAGCACCGCAAGGGGCGAAGTGTAGAGGGCGAAGCTTACTAAGTTGCCGACTGCCATCGGTTGTTGTGGGTTAGGTCAGAAACCCCTCCTCCCCCCACGTTTATGTAAAAATAATTACTCTTTTATGTGTAATATTATATTATTAGATGTATTGGAAATTCTTTCCATTATTTTTCCTATTTTTATAATAAGTTTCCTATTTTTTACAATTGTTCCATGTATTTTTTGTTTTATAATAAAAATAAAAATAAAAAAATATTTTTTTTGTAAAATATATCATTTACTATGTTTAAAAGTCATTTGCGAATATATTAGCTAAGTTGTACCTTGGTTTGTGCTATTTGGTGTTGTATAACTCCATTATGATTCTCCGGACAAGGCATGTCTACTCCTGAAACTTGGGTTTTTTTTAAGTATATATAAGGGGGGTAGAGGTGTTGAAAGGCACCTCAAGGTGCCGACTGCCAGGCAGTGCGGGCACGCATGGGCGACGCTGGAATGGGGCGTGGGCATAGAGGGCATGCATGGCTTGGCCGTGCTACGTCCCCGAAGTTCACAATCCACGCCGGCAAGTACTCGTGCGGGCTCGTAGCATGCCTGGGGGTCGCAACGCTTGCGGCAAACATTGACTTTTGGCAACAAAAAGTGGAGTATCATGCAAGTAGCACCTCAAGGTCCCGTGCGCATGGGGTAAAACTTAGTAAGTGCCAGGTTGCCAATGGATGTTGCGGGCAAAATCGGGAGGCGACAACGTTCGTGGCGGCAAATGGCTTTCAGCAATGAAACAGCAAAGCAACATGCGAGTAGCACCGCAAGGGGCGAAGTGCATGGGGCGAAGCTTATTAAGTTGTCGATTGCCATTTGTTGTTGCGGGTTGTGTGGCATTACATCACTCATGGCGGTTGATGGCCTTTAGCAATGGAACGGCAAAGCAACATGCTAGTAGCACCGCAAGGGGCAAAGTGTATGGGGCGAAGCTTACTAAGTTGCCGATTGCCATCGGTTGTTATGGGTTATGTATGTATGTCCACCCCCCGCCCGTGACGGCTGATGGCTTTTGGCAATGGAACGGCAAAGCACCGTGCAACTAGCACCGAAAGGGGCAATGTGCATGGGGCGAAGCTTATTAAGTTGTCGATTGCCATTTGTTGTTGCGGGTTGTGTGGCATTACATCACTCATGGCGGTTGATGGCTCTTAGCAATGGAACGGCAAAACAACATGCTAGTAGCACCGCAGGGGGCGAAGTGTATGGGCGAAGCACTAAGTTGCCGATCGCCATCGGCTGTCGCGGGTTATGTATGTAAGTCCACCCCCACCCATGACGGCTGATGGCTTTGGTAACGGAACGGCAAAGCATCGTGCGCAGCAATGAAATGGGCGATGTGCATGGGTGAAGCTTACTAAGTAGCCAATTGCCATCGGCTGTTGCGGGCGAACAACCGATGGAGACATCTCTAGTAACGGCTTATGGCTTTTAGCAATGGAACGGCAAAGCATCGCGCAAGTAGCACCGAAAGCGGGCGATGTGCATGGGGCGAAGCGTACTAAGTTGCCGATTGCCATCGGTTGTTGCTGGTTGTGTCTAGCATCGCTCGTGGCAGCTGATGGCTTTAGACAATAAACGGCGGACCATCGTGCAAGTAGCGCCGCATGGCGCCGTGCGCATGGGGCGAAGCTTAGTAGTTGTCGATTGCCATCAGTTGTTGCGGGCAACATCGGGAGGCGACAACCCTAGTAATGGCTTATGGCTTTTAGCAATGGAACGGCAAAGCATCGTGCAAGTAGCACCAAAAGAGGCGATGTGCATGGGGCGAAGCTTACTAAGTTTCCGATTGCCATCGGTTGTTGCTGGTTCTGTCTAACATCGGGAGGCGACAACGCTCGTGGCGGTTGATGGCTTTTAGCAATGGAACGACAAAGCAATGTGCTAGTAGCACCGCAAGGGGTGAAGTGCATGTTGCGAAGCTTACTAAGTTGCTGATTGCCATCGGTTGTTGCGGGTTGTATCTGGAATCACATCACTCATGGCGGCTGATGGCTTTTAGAAATGGAACGGCAAAGCATCGTGCAAGTAGCACCGAAAAGGGCGATGTGCATGGGGCGAAACTTCCTAAGTTGCCGATTGCCATATGGTTTTACAAAAATATTATGTATTTTACCTATTTTTTATCTACTTTTTATTGCTTTTTTGTAATTTTAAATAGTTGTTATGTTACTTTTATATAAAAATAATTACTCTTTTATGTGTAATATTATATTACTAGATGTATTGGAAATTTTTTCCATTATTTTCCCTATTTTTATAATACTTTTTCTATTTTTTACTATTTTTCCATGTATTTTTCGTTTTATAATAAAAATAAAAATAAAAAATATTTTTTTTTGTAAAAAATATCATTTACAATGTTTAAAAGTCATTTGTGAATATATTAGCTAAGTTGTACCTTGGTTTGTGCTATTTGGTGTTGTACAACTCCATTATGATTCTCTGGACAAAACATGTCTACTCCTGAAACTTGGGTTTTGTTTTTAAGTATATATAAGGCGGGCAGAGGTGTTGAAAGGCACCTCAAGGTGCCGGCTGCAAGGCAGTGCGGGCACGCATGGGCGACGCTGGAATGGGGCGTGGGCATAGGGGGCATGCATGGCTTGGCCGTGCTACGTCCCCGAAGTTCACAATCCACGCCGGCAAGTACTCGTGCGGGCTCGTAGCATGCTTGGGGGTCGCACCGCTTGCGGCAAACATTAACTTTTGGCAACAAAGGTGGAGCATCATGCAAGTAGCACCTCAAGGTGCCGTGCGCACGGGGCAAAGCTTAGTAAGTGCCGGTTGCCAATGGATGTTGCGGGCAAAATCGGGAGGCGACAACGCTCGTGGCGGCAAATGGCTTTCGACAATGAAACGGCAAAGCAACGTGCGAGTAGCACCGCAAGGGGCGAAGTGCATGGGGCGAAGCTTATTAAGTTGCCGATTGCCATCGGTTGTTGCGGGTTGTGTGGCATTACATCACTCATGGCGGTTGACGGCCTTTAGCAATGGAACGGCAAAGCAACATGCTAGTAGCACCGCAAGGGGCGAAGTGTATGTGGCGAAGCTTACTAAGTTGCCGATTGCCATCGGTTGTTGTGGGTTATGTATGTAAGTCCACCCCCTGCCCGTGACGGCTGATGGCTTTTGGCAATGGAACGGCAAAGCATCGTGCAAGTAGCACCGAAAGGGGCGATGTGCATGGGGCGAAGCTTACTAAGTTGCCAATTGCCATCGGTTGTTGCGGGCGGAACAACCGATGGAGACATCGCTAGTAACGCCTTATGGCTTTTAGCAATGGAACGGCAAAGCATCGTGCAAGTAGCACCGAAAGGGGCGATGTGCATGGGGCGAAGCTTACTAAGTTGCCGATTGCCAACGGTTGTTGCTGGTTGTGTCTAGCATCGCTCGTGGCAGCTGATGGCTTTAAACAATAAACGGTGGACCGTCGTGCAAGTAGCACCGCAAGGCGCCGTGCACATAGGGCGAAGCTCAGTAGTTGTCGATTCCCATCAGTTGTTGTGGGCAACATCGGGAGGCGACAACCCTAGTAATGGCTTATGGCTTTTAGCAATGGAACGGTAAAGCGTCGTGCAAGTAGCACCGAAAGGGGCGATGTGCATGGGGCGAAGCTTACTAAGTTGCCGATTGCCATCGGTTGTTGCTGGTTGTGTCTAACATCGGGAGACGACAACGCTCCTGGCGGCTGATGGCTTTTAGCAATGGAACGGCAAAGCAATCTGCTAGTAGCACTGCAAGGGGTGAAGTGCATGTTGCGAATCTTACTAAGCTGCTGATTGCCATCGGTTGTTGCGGGTTGTGTCTGGAATCACATCACTCATGGCGGCGGATGTCTTTTAGCAATGGAACGACAAAGCAGCGTGCAAGTAGCACCGAAAGGGGCGATGTGCATGGGGCGAAGCTTACTAAGTTGCCGATTGCCATCGGTTGTTGTTGGATGTGTCTAACATCGGGAGGCGACAACGCTCGTGGCGGCTGATGGCTTTTAGCAATGGAACGGCAAAGCAATGAGCTAGTAGCACCGCAAGGGGTGTAGTGCATGTTGCGAAGCTTACTAAGTTGCTGATTGCCATGGGTTGTTGTGGGTTGTGTCTCAGCACTCATGGCGGCTGATGGCTTTTAGCAATGGAACGGCAAAGCAACATGCTAGTAGCACCGCAAGGGGCGAAGTGTAGAGGGCGAAGCTTACTAAGTTGCCGACTGCCATCGGTTGTTGTGGGTTAGGTCAGAAACCCCTCCTCCCCCCACGTTTATGTAAAAATAATTACTCTTTTATGTGTAATATTATATTATTAGATGTATTGGAAATTCTTTCCATTATTTTTCCTATTTTTATAATAAGTTTTCATATTTTTTACAATTTTTCCATGTATTTTTCGTTTTTAATAAAAACAAAAATAAAAAAATATTTTTTTTGTAAAAAATATCATTTACAATGTTTAAAAGTCATTTGTGAATATATTAGCTAAGTTGTACCTTGGTTTGTGCTATTTGGTGTTGTACAACTCCATTATGATTCTCCAGACAAGACATGTCTACTCCTGAAACTTGGGTTTTTTTTAAAACATATATAAGGGGGGTAGAGGTGTTGAAAGACACCTCAAGGTGCCGGCTGCCAAGCAGTGCGGGCACGCATGGGCGACGCTGGAATGGGGCGTGGGAATAGGGGGCATGCATGGCTTGGCCGTGCGACGTCCCCGAAGTTCACAATCCATGCCGTCAAGTACTCGTGCGGGCTCGTAGCATGCCTGGGGGTCGCACCGCTTGCGGCAAACATTGACTTTTGGCAACAATAAGTGGAGTATCATGCAAGTAGCACCTCAAGGTCCCGTGCGCATGGGGTAAAACTTAGTAAGTGCCGGTTGCCAATGGATGTTGCGGGCAAAATCGGGAGGCGACAACGTTCGTGGCGGCAAATGGCTTTCAGCAATGAAACGGCAAAGCAACGTGCGAGTAGCACCGCAAGGGGCGAAGTGCATGGGGCGAAGCATATTAAGTTGCTGATTGCTATTTGTTGATGCGGGTTGTGTGGAATAACATCACTCATGGCGGTTGATGGCCTTTAGCAATGGAACGGCAAAGCAACATGCTAGTAGCACCGCAAGGGGCGAAGTGTATGGGGCGAAGCTTACTAATTTGCCGATTGCCATCGGTTGTTATGGGTTATGTATGTATGTCCACCCCTCGCCCGTGACGGCTGATGGCTTTTGGCAATGGAACGGCAAAGCATCGTGCAACTAGCACCGAAAGGGGCAATGTGCATGGGGCGAAGCTTATTAAGTTGCCGATTGCCATTTGTAGTTGCGGGTCGTGTGTCATTACATCACTCATGGCGGCTGATGGCTTTTAGCAATGGAACGCAAAACAATGCTAGTAGCACCGCGAAGGGCGAGCGTGCGGGCGAAGCTACTAAGTTGCTGATTATCACCTGTTGCGGGGTTATGTATGTAAGTCCACCCCACTTTGCGTGACGGCCGATGGCTTTTGGTAATGGAACGGGCAAAGCATCATGCAAAGAGTAATGAAAATAGGCGATGTGTGTGGGCGGTTTACTAAGTTGCCAGTACCTGCTATCGGTTGTTGGGTGGCGGAATAACCGATGTGAGACATCGCTAGTAACGGCTTATGGCTTTTAGCAATGGAACGACAAAGCATTGTGCAAGTAGCACCAAAGGGGCGATGTGCATGGGGCGAAGCGCATAAGTTGATGACTCATCGGTTGTTGCTTGGTTGTGTCTAGCATCGCTCGTGGCAGCTGATGGCTTTAGACAATAAACGGCGGACTGTCGTGCAAGTAGTCAAGGTGGCGTGCGCATGGGGCAAATCTCAGTAGCTGTCGATTGCCATCAGTTGTCGCGGGGATCATCATACGTGCGGGCGGGTGGGCTTATGGCTTTTAGCAATGGAACGGCAAACGTCATGCGCAAGTAGCACCAAAAGAGCGTGTGCATGACGGGGCGAAGCTATTGTTTGATTGCCATCGGTTGTTGCCGATTCTGTCCTAACATCGGGAGGCGATAACGCTCGTGGCGGTTGATGGCTTTTACAAATTGAACGACAAAGCAATGTGCTAGTAGCACCGCAGGGTGCGAGGTGTATTGCGAGGCTTCACTAAGTTGCCGATTGCCATCGGCGATCGCGGGTTGTGTCCGGAATCACATCACTAAGGGCGCTGATGGCTTTTAGCAATAGAACGGCAAACGATCGTGCAAGTAGCGCAAGGGGCGAAGTGCGCAGGGCGAAGCTTACTAAGTTGTCGCATCGCCATCGCGCTGTTGTCGTCGCGTTGGCCGAAGCATGAACGCCGCTGGAAGGCGATGGCTTTTCAGCAATGGAACTGCAAAGCAATGTGCTAGGAGCAAGGGGTAAAGTGCATGTTGCGAAACAACTAAGTTGCTGATTGCCATCGGGTATTGCGGGTTGTGTCTGGAATCACAGCACTCATGGCGGCTGATGGCTTTTCGCAATGGAACGGCAAAGCAACATGCTAGTAGCACCGCAAGGGGCGAAGTGTATGGGACGAAGCTTACTAAGTTGCTGATTGCCATCGGTTGTTGTGGGTTAGGTCGGAAACCCCCCCCCCCCACTTTTATGTAAAAATAATTACTCTTTTATATGTAATATTATATTACTAGATGTATAGGAAATTCTTTCCATTATTGTTTCTATTTTTATAATAATTATCCTATTTTTAACTATTTTTCCATGTATTTTTTGTTTTATAATAAAAATAAAAATAAAAAAATATTATTATTTGTAAAAAATATCATTTACAATGTTTAAAAGTCATTTGTGAATATATTAGCTAAGTTGTACCTTAGTTTGTGCTATTTAGTGTTGTACAACCCCATTATGATTCTCTGGCAAAAACATGTCTACTCCTGAAACTTGGGTTTTTTTTTTAAGTATATATAAGGGGGGCAGAGGTGCTGAAAGGCACCTCAAGGTACCGGCTACCAGGTAGTGCGGGCACGCATGGGCGACGCTGGAATAGGGCGCGGGCATAGGGGGCATGCGTGGCTTGGCCGTGCTACGTCCCCGAAGTTCACATCCACGCCAGCAAGTACTCGTGCGGGCTCGTAGCATGCCCGGGGGTCGCAGCGCTTGCGGCAAAGCTTCGGCAACAAAGGGTGGAGCATCATGCGAGTGAGGACTGAAGGCGCTGGCGCGCGATGGTGGGCAGCGCTTAGTAATGTATCGGTTGCCGATGGATGTTGCGGCAAAATCGGCGAGGCGACAACGCTCGTGGAGGCGAATGGCTTTCAGCAATGAAAACGACAAGCAACGCGCGTAGCACGCAAGGGCGAAGCACGTGGGCGGCTTTAGTTGTGCCGTCGCGCATTTATTGTTATGGGTCGTGTGGCATTACATCACTGTGGCGGTTGATGGCTTTACGATGGAACGGCAGGCTAGTCACGCTACGAAGACGCAAGGCGTGGTGCGGGCGAAGCTACAAGTTGACGATTGCCATCGGTTGTTTTGGGTTATGTATGTAAGCCCACCCCCGCTCTCGTGATGGGCGGGGGCTTTTGGCGATAGAACGACAAGCATCGATAGCAAGAAAGCACCGATGTGGCGATGAGCGATGGACGGCGTTTCAAGTTGCCGATGCCATTTGTTGTTGCGGTTGTGTGGCATTACATCACTCACGGCGGTTGATGGCCTTAGCAATGGAACGGCAAGCAACATGCTAAGCACTGCAAGGGGCAAAGTGTATGGGGCGAGGCTTACTAAGTTGCCGATTGCCATCGGTTGTTGTGGGTTATATATGTAAGTCCACCCCCGCCGTGACGGCTGATGGCTTTTGGCAGCCGAACGGCAAAGCATCGTGCGTAGTATCGAAAGCGAGCGTATACATAGGGCGAGCTTATAAGCATAGCTGCCATCTGCCATCGGTTGTCGGCGGCGGAACAACGATGGAGACATCGCTAGTAACGACTTTCGCTTTTAGTAATGGAACGGCAAAGCATCATGCAAAGATCGGAAGAAGGGCAGGCGATGTGCATGGGCGAAGCTTACTAAGTTGCCGATGTCATCGCTGTTGCCGGGTTGTGTCTAGTATCGCTGCGGCAAGCATGGCTTGCCAGGTAATAAACGGCGGACCGTCGTGCAAGCAGCGCGGCACGGCGTGCATGGGGCAAAGCTAAGTAATTGTCGATTGCCATCGTTGTTGGTGGCAACATCGGGAGGCGACAACCATAGTGGCGGCTGATGGATTTAGCAATGGAACGGCAGCATCGTGCAAGTAGCACCAAAAGGGGCGATGTGCGTGGGGCGAAACTTAAGCTGCGTTGATGACGTCGGTTGTTCTGGGTTGTGTCTAACACCGGGAGGCAACAACGCTGTGGCGGTGATGGATTTTTGCAATGGCAACGGCACCGCAAGTGGTGAGCGCGCATGTCTGCGTGCTCAGCTAACTGGCCGATCGCCATCGGTTGTTGCGGGTTGTGTCCGGAATCACATCACATGGCGGCCGATGGCCTTTAGCAATGGAACGCAAAGCATCGTGCAAGTAGCACCGAAAGGGGTGATGTGCATGGGACGAAGCTTACTAAGTTGCCGATTGTCATCGATTGTTGTTGGTTGTGTCTGGCATCGGCAGGCGACAACGCTTCGGCGGGCTGATGAGCTTAGCGACGGAGATGGCAAAGATATGCTAGTGTAATCGCGCAATCGGAATCACTTGTTGTGGTTGCAACAATGGAGGTGCCTCGTGCTTATTGGCGATTGGTCATCTATACGCTTTTATAATAATATTATGTATTTTTCCTATTTTTAATATATGTTTTAGTAATTTTTATGCATTTTTTGTTATTTTAAATTATTTTTATGTCACTTTTTAATAAAAATATTTACTCTTTTACATGTTATACTATTACAAGATGTATTGGAATTTTTCTCCATCATTTTTTCTATTTTTATAATAATTTTCATATTTTTTACTATTTTTCCATGTATTTTTAGTTTTATAATAAAAATAATAAAAATAATTTTTTTTTTTGTAAAAAATATCATTTACAATGTTTAAAAGTCATTTGTGAATATATTAGCTAAGTTGTACCTTGGTTTGTGCTATTTGGTGTTGTACAACTCCATTTTGATTCTCTGGACAAAACATGTCTACTCTTGAAACTTGGGTTTTTTTTTTATAAGTATATATAAGGGGGAAGAGGAGGTGTTGAAAGGCACCTCGAGGTGCCGGCTGCCAGGCAGTGCTGGCACGCATGGGCGACGCTGGAACGGGCCGTGGGCATAGGCATGCATGGCTCGGCCGTGCTACGTCCCCGAAGTTCACAATCCACGCCGGCAAGTACCGTGTGCGGGCTCGTAGCATGCCCCGGGGGTCGCACCGCTTGTGGCAAACATTTACTTTTGCCAACAAAAGGTGGAGCATCATGCAGGTGCGCAAGCACTTCGGCGTGCCGCGGCGCACGGGGAAAAGCTTGTAAGTGACGGTTTCCAACGGATGTGCGGGCAAATCGGGGGCGACAACGCTCGTGGCGGCAAATGGCTTTCAACAATGAAACGGCAAAGCAACGTGCGAGTAACGGGGTGGGGTGCGCGGGAGTAGGTATTAAGTTGTTGATTGCCATTTGTTGTTGCGGGTTGTGTAGGCATTACATCACCGTGGCGGTCGACGGCCTTTAGCAATGGAACGGCAGCAACGATGCTAGTGAGACCGCAGGCGGGCGGTACGACGAAGCTTACTAAGTTGACGATTGCCGTCGGTTGTTGTGGGTTATGTCATGTAAGTCCGCCCCCGCGCGTGTCAATGGCTTTGGCAACTGGAATGTTGCTTCGAGAGTAGCACCGAGCGGGGCGATGTGCATGGGGCAAAGCTTATTAAGTTGGCTGATTACCATTTATTGTTGCGGGTTGTGTGTCATTACATCACTCATGGCGGTTGATGGCCTTTAGTAATGGAACGGCAAAACAACACGCTAGTGAGTACGCGAGCAAGGACAGCTGTACGGGCGAAGCCACTCGTTGATTGTCATCGGTTGTCAGGAGTTATGGATATGAGTCCACCCCCGCCCATGACGGCTGATGTGGTTTTGCGCAATGGAACGGCAAGGCACGTAGCACCGAAGGAGGCGATGTGCATGGGCGGTTGCTCATTAAGTTCGTCGATTGCGCATTTGTTGTCGCGGGTCGTATGGCATCACATCACTTGTGGAGGTCGATGGCCCTTAGCAATGGAACGGCAAAGAACGTGCTAGTAGCGTAATCAGCAGGCGGAGGCTGTACGAAGCTATAGCTGATTGCCATCGGTTGCCGTGTGGGTTATGTATGTAGGTCCCATTCACCGCATGGCCGATGCGTTGCACGGCATGCAACGAAAGCATGCGCAAGTAGCAGATAAGGGGCGATGTGCATGGGCGTAAGCTTACTAAGTTGCCAATTTCCATCGGTTATATGCGGCGGAACAACCAGCAGCAGACATTGCTAGTAACGCGTATGGCTTTTAGCGATGGAACGGCTAAAGCATCGTGCGCAAGGCACAAAGGCGGCGATGTGTACTGGGTGATGCTTACAGTTGCCGATTTCCATCCGGTTGTTGCTGTTGCGTCTAGTATCGCTGCGGCGGCCATGGCTTTAGACAATAAAATAGGCGACCGCTCGTGCAGTAGCGCGCAGGTCGTGGGTCTAAGCTCGCAGTTGTCGACAGCATTGGCTGCTGGCGGCAACATTGGGAGGCGACAACCCTGGCAGCTGTATGGCTTTTAGCAATGGAACGACAAAGATCGCGAGTAAGCAGGGCCGAAGTGGGCGACAGGCGCGTGCTGCTTAGTTGTCGCCGATTTCCATCGGTTGTCTCGCTGTCTTACACGGCAGAGGCAACAATGCCGGGCGGATGATGGCTTTAGCGACGGAACGGCAAGAACGGTGTAGTAGCACCCGCAGGTGAAGTGTGCATGCTGCGAAGCTTACTAAGTTGCCGGTCGCCATCGGCTGTCGCGGTATTGTCTTAAGATCTACGCACCTGCGCATGGCTGATGGCTTTTAGCAATGGAACGGCAAAGCAACATGCTAGTAGCACCGCAAGGCGAGTGTATGGGGCGAAGCTTACTAAGTTACCGATTGCCATCGGTTGTTGTGGGTTAGGTCGGAAACCCCCCCACCCCCACTTTCATGTAAAAATAATTACTCTTTTATGTGTAATATTATATTACTAGATGTATTGGAAATTCTTTCCATTATTTTTCCTATTTTTATAATAATTTTCCTATTTTTTACTATTTTTCCATGTATTTTTTGTTTTGTAATAAAAATAAAAATAATTTTTTATTTTTTTTGTAGAAAATATCATTTACAATGTTTAAAAGTCATTTGTGAATATATTAGCTGTGTTGTACCTTGGTTTGTGCTATTTGGTGTTATACAACTCCATTATGATTCTCTGGACAATGACATGTTCCTCCCCGAAACTTGGTTTTTTTTTTTAAGTATATATAAGCAAAGAGGATGTAGAAAGGCACACGATGCGGTGCCGGCTGCCGTGCGCGCGCACGCGTCGGCGACGGAACTGGGGCGTGCGCAGGGGCATGCATAGCTCCGCGTGCTACGTCCCCGAAGTTCACAATCCACGCCGGCAAGTACTCGCGCGGGCTCGCACGCATGTCGGGGGTCGCATCGCTTTGCGAAACAGTCGACTTTTGGACTTGGCAAAGCATGGAGCATCGTGCAAGTAGAACCTTAAGGTGCCGTGTGCACGGGGCAAAGCTTAGTAAGGATGTTGCGGGATAAATCGGGAGGCGACAACGCTCGTAGGGGCTGAGCTTTCGGCAATAAAACGGCGAAGCAACGTGCGAGTAGCACCGTATGGGGAGTAGTGAACGGGCGAAGCTTATTGGGCTATCGCGTTGCCATTTGTTGCGGGGTCAGTACAGCATCACATCACCGCGGAGGTTGATGGCCTTAGCAATGGAACGGCAAAGCAACATCTAGTAGCACCGCAAGGGGCAAAGTGTATGGGCGAAGCTTACTAAGTTGCCGATTGCCATCTGTGGGTTATGTATGTAAGTCCACCCCCGCCGTGACGGCTGATGGCTTTGGAAACGGAACGGCAAATCATCGTGCGAGTAGTCGGAAAGGGCGATGGCGTGGGGCGTGTTTACTAAGTTTCCAATTTCCAACGGTTGTTGCGGGGCGGAACAGCCGATGGAGACATCACTAGTAACGGCTGATTTTAGCACTGGAACGGCACAGCATCGTGGAAGTAGCACCGAAGGGGTGCATGGGGCGAAGCGCACTAAGTTGCCGATTGCCATTGGTTCTTTGCTGGTTGTGTCTAGCATCACTCGTGGCAGCGGTGGCTTTAGACAATAAACGGCGGGCCGTGCCGTGCGCAGTGCGCGCGCGGCGTCGCTGCGCATGGGCGAAGCTGCAGATCGATGCGGCGAGCCAATTGTTGCGGCAACATTGGTAGGCGACAACCCTAGTAATGGCTTATGGCTTTAAGCAATGGAACGGCAAAGCATCGTGCAAGTAGCACGGAAGGGGCGATGTGCATGGGGCGAAGCTTACTGCTGCTGAGGTTGCCATCGCTGTTGCTCGATTGTGTCTAACATCGAGAGGCAATAACGCGATGGCGGTGATTAGCTTAGCAATGGAGGCATAGAAGTTGCTAGTAGCACGCGAGGGTAAGTGCATAAGGCGGCGCTTACAAGTTGCCGATTGCCATCGGTTGTTGCGGGTTGTGTACGGAATCACACCCTCGTGGCGGCGATGGCTTTTAGCAATGGAACGGCAAGTAACATGCTAGTAGCACCGCAAGGGGCGAAGTGTATGGGGTGAAGCTTACTAAGTTGCCGATGCCATCGGTTGTTGTTGGTTGTGTCTAACATCGGGAGGCGACAACGCTCGTGGCGGCTATGGCTTTAGAAATGGAACGGCAAAGCAATGTGTCTGTAGCACGCGCGAAGGCATGCGAAGTTGCACTGCTGCTAAGTCGATTGCCATCGCTGATGCGGGTTGTGTCCGGAATCACATCACTCATGGCGGTAGATGGCTTTAGCAACGGAACGACAGCATCGTGCAAGTAGCACCGAGTGGGGCGATGTGTATGGGGCGATCTAGATGTGATTACCTGTTGTTGTTGGTTGTGTCTAACATGGCGGCGAAGCTGGTAACGGCTCATGGCTGGCGTCGAATGGATCTTAGACAAAGCAATGCGCAAGTAGCACCAGCAAGCGCAATGAAGTGCATGTTGCGGTTACTAAGGTTAACGCCGCTGTCGGCGTTGCTTGTTCCGGAATCACTGACAGACTCATGGCGGCTGATGGCTTTTAGCAATGGAACGCAATGACATGCTAGTAGCACGCAAGGGGCGAAGTGTATGGGGCGAAGCTTACAGTTGTCGATTGCCATCGGTTATTGTGGGTTAGGCCGGAAACCCCCCCTCCCCCCCAACCCCTCAAGATGGCTGATGGCTTTTAGCAATGGAACGGCAAAGTATTGGAAGTTTTTGTCCATTTTTTTCCTATTCTTATAATACTTTTCGTATTTTTAACTATTTTCCATGTATTTTTTGTTTTATAATAAAAATAAAAATGAAAAAAATATTTTTTTTTGTGAAAAATATCATTTACAATGTTTAAAAGTCATTTGTGAATATATTAGCTAAGTTGTACCTTGATTTGTGCTATTTGGTGTTATATCTCCATTATGATTCTCCGGACAAAACATGTCTACTCTCCTGAAACTTGGGCTTTTTTTTTTAGTATATAATAGGGGCAGTAGGCGTTGAAAGGCACCTCAAGGTGCCGGTTGCCGGGCAGTGCGGGCACGCATGGGCTACGGTGGAATGGGGCATGGGCATAGGTGGCATGCGTGGCTTGGCCGCCCCGAAGTTCACAGTCCACGTCTCAACACTTAAAATGACATATAAGTATTTCGCTATAGCAAAATCCAAATTCAACTGTTGTGACATAGACACTAGAAATAAATTAGTGGATCAATTGAAATAAACACCTGCACAAAATTATGCAATTAGCTATGCACACTTGCTGAGCAACTAAACAAAAACAGGAAATAAAATAGATGATAAAAAGCTAATGTATAATTTATTAATTTATTTTCCATTTCCAATCCAATTCGAAGCAATGTATCTTGACATAAAAGAGAACTTGCCTGTGGACATGCAATGGACGACAAAGCGACAGGTGGAAGAATTCGAACTGAAACTGGAATTTGAAGATCTAACATTGAAACAATCAAAGGAAACATTGGAACGGAACCTAAATGTATCAACAGAACGAGACGGAGAAACGGAGGATTTCCTTTCGGCGGATTGAGCTTAAGTTGCCAATTTACTCGTTGTTGAGAGGGAATAACGAGTATGGAGACATTGCTGGTAACGTGTGCGCTTTTAGCAATAGAGCGGCAAGAATCGTGCAAGTAGCACAGAAAGGGGCGGTGTGCATGTGGCAATGCTTACTAAGTTGTCGATTGCCATCAGTTGTTGCTGGTTGTGTCAGCATCGCTGCGTAGTTGCGATGGCTTTCAGATAATAGCGGCGCGGAACCGCTGCAGGTAGCAGCAAGGCATAGTGCGCCGTGATGCGAAGCTCAGTTGTCGATCGCCATCGGTTGTTGCGGGCAACATTGAGAGCGACAATCCTAGTAATGGCTTATGGCTTTTGATACGCAATGTATCGCGGCAGTAAGCACCGGTGAGCTAGCGAGTGCATGGCGTAGTAGCCTTAAGTTGCCGATCGCCATCGGCTGTCGTGGCTGGCTGTGTCTAACATCGAGAGGCAATAACGCTCGTGGCGGCATGGCTTTAGCAATGGAACGGCAAAGCAATGTGCTAGTAGACCGCAAGTGAAGTGCATGTTGGCGGGGCTTCATTGCCGGTGCCCGTCGATTGCCATGCGGGTTGTCGGTACGGAAACTCGCTATCATCAGCGGCGCGATGGATTTTAGCAACGGAACGGCAAAGCATCGTGCAAGTAGCACCGAAAGGGGCGATGTGCATGGGGCGAAGCTATTAAGTTGCCGGCTGCCATCGGTTGTTGTGTGCCGTTGTGTCTAACATCGGGAGGCGATAACGCTCGCTAGCAGGCACGGCTTTTAGAAATCGGAACGCAGCCAACGCTGTGCTAGTAGCACGCGCAGGGGGTGAAGTGCGTGTTGCGAAGCTTACTAAGCTTGCCGATTGCCATCGGTTGTTGTGGGTTGTGTACGGAATCACATCACTGCGGGCGTGATGGCTTTTAGCAATGGAACTACGAAGGTCGTGCAAGCAGCACCAAAGGGGCGATGTGGTATAAGAGGAGAAGCTTACTAGTTGCTGAGTGCCATCGATTGTTGTTGTTGTGTCATAACGGGAGGGGCGCATAACGCTGCGGGCGGGCTGATGGCTTTTAGAAATGGAGCGGCAAAGCAATGTGCTAGTAGCACGCAGAGGGGTGAAGTGCATGTTGCGGCGCTAAGTTGTCGATACCATCGGTTGTTGCGTGTGTCATGTATCAAGACACTCATGGCGGCTGATGGCTTTAGCAATGGAACGACAAAGCAAGATGCTAGTAGACAGAGGTGGCGACTGGCGAAGTGTATAAGGCAGACGCTCACCCGCTGGCAGCGCAGGTTAGCCTTAAGGTTCGCTCGAAACCCCTCCCCCACTTTTATGTAAAAATAATTACTCTTTTATGTGTAATATTATATTAGTAGATGTATTGGAAATTCTTTCCATTATTTTTCCTATTTTTATAATAATTATCCTATTTTTAACTATTTTTCCATGTATTTTTTGTTTTATAATAAAAATAAAAATAAAAAAATATTATTTTTTGTGAAAAATATCATTTACAATGTTTAAAAGTCATTTGTGAATATATTAGCTAAGTTGTACCTTGGTTGTGCTATTTGGTGTTATACAACTCCATTATGATTCTCTGGACAAAACATGTCTACCCCTGAAACTTGGGTTTTTTTCTGAAATCTGTTGGTACTGCAGGTGTTGAAAGGCACCTCAAGCGCCGGCTGCCAGGCATTGCCGGCACGCATGGGCGACGCCGGAATTGGGCGCGGGCATAGGGGGGCATGCATGGCTTTGCCGTGCTACGTCCCCGCAATCCACGCCGACAAGTACTCGCGCGGGCTCGCAGCATGCCTGGGGGCCGCACCGCTTGCGGCGAACATTGACTTTTGGCAACAAAAGGAGGAGCATCATGAAGTAGCACCTTAAGGTGCCGTGTGCATGGGGAAAAGCTTAGTAGTACCGGTTGCCAATAAATCGGGAGCGACAATGCGCTGGCGGCAAATGGCTTCCAACAACGAAGCTACAAAGCAACATGCGAGTAGCACCGTAAGAGGAAAAGTGCATGGGGCGAAGGCTTATTAAGTTGCTGATTGCCATTCGCTGTTGCGGAGGTTGTGTGGCATCACATCACTCACTGGAGGTTGATGGCCTTTAGCAATAGAACGGCGAAGCAAGCAGTAGTACAGCAAGGGGCGAAGTGTAGTGGCGAAGCTTACTAAGTTGTCAATTGCCATCGGTGGTTGAGTCTAACATTGGGAGGCGACAACACTCGTCGTGGCTCATGGCTTTTAGCAATGGAACGGCAAAGCAACATGCATGTCGCACCGCAAGGGGCAAAGTGCATGGGTAGAAGCTTACTAAGTTTTCAATTGCCATCGGTTGTTGCGGGTTGTGATTGGCATCACATCACTCATAGCGGTTGATGTCTTTTAGTAATGGAACGACAAAGCATCGTGCAAGTAGTGCCGCAAGGGGAAAAGCACATTGGGCAATGCTTAGTATGTTGCCTATTACTATCAGTTGTTGAGGGTTATGTCTGTAACGCAACCCTCCCCCCACCGCCCGTTACGGCTGATGGGTTTTGACAATGAAAGGTGGAGCATCATGCAAGTAGTGCCACTAGGCGTAGTAGGCATTGGGCGAAGCTCAGTAGATGTTGATTGCCATTGGTTGTTTCGGGAAACAACCGATAGACACATCGCTCGTGACGACTGATGGCTTTTACCAATAGAACGGCAAAGCAACGTGCAAGTAGCACCGAAAGGGGCGAAGTGCATGTGGCAAAGCTTACTAAGTTGCCGATTGCCATCGGTTGTTACTGGTTGTGTCTAGCATCGCTCGTGGTAGATGATGGCTTTATACAATGAATGGCGAAGCATCATGCTAGTAGTTCCGCAAGGAACCATACGCATGGGGTGAAGCTCAGTAAATGTCGGTTGCCATCGGTTGTTGCGAGCAACATCGAGAGGCGACGACGCTTGTGGCAGCTGATGGCCTTTAGCAATGGAATGGAAAAGCAACATGCAAGTAGCACCGTAAGGGGAAAAATGCATGTGGCAAAGCTTACTAAGTTGTCGATTGCCGTCGGTTGTTGCTGGTTGTGTCTAACATCGGGAGGAGACAACGCTCGTGACGGCTGATAGCTTTTAGCAATGGAACGACAAAGAAACATGCAAGTAGCACCGCAAGGGGGAAAGTGCATGGGGAAAAGCTTACTAAGTTGTCGATTACCATTGGTTGTTGCGGGCAACATCGGGAGGTGACAACGCTTGTGGCGGCTAATACCTTTTAGCAATGGAATGGACAAGCAACGTGCTAGTAGCACCGCAAGGGGCAAAGTGCATGGGGAAAAGCTTACTAAGTTGTCGATTGCCATCGGTTGTTGCTGGTTTTGTCTAACATCAGGAGGTGACAATGCTCGTGGTGGCTGATGGCTTTTAGCAATTGAATGGCAATGCAACGTGCAAGTAGCACCGCAAGGGGCATAGTGCATATGGCGAAGATTACTAAGTTGCCGATTGCCATCAGTTATTGCGGGCAACATCAGGAGGCGACAACGCTCGTGGCAGTTGTTGGCTTTTAGCAATGGAATGGCAAAGCAACGTGCTAGTAGCATCGCAAGGGGCGAAGTGCATGAGGCGAAGCTTACTAAGTTGCCAATTGCCATCGATTGTTGCTAGTTGTGTCTAATATCGAAAGGCGATAAAATTCGTGGCGGCTGATAGATTTTAGCAATGGTACGAAAAAGCAACGTGCAAGTAGCACCGCAAGGGGAAAAGTGTATGGGGAAAAGCTTACTAAGTTGTTGATTGCCCTCGGTTGTTGCGGGCAACATCGGGAGGCGACAATGCTCGTGGCGGCTGATGGCTTTTAGTAATGGAACAGCAAAGCAACGTTCTAGTAGCACCGCAAGGGGCAATGTGCATGGGGCGAAGCATACTAAGTTCTCGATTGCCATTGGTTGTTGTTGGTTGTGTCTAACATCGAGAGGTGACAATGTTTGTGGCGACTAATGAGTTTTAGCAATGGAATAGCAAAGCAACATGCAAGTAGCACCGCATGGGCTGAAGCTCATAGGGCGAAACTCACTAAGTTGTCGATTGTCATCGGTTGTAGCGAGCAACAGCGGGAGGCGACAACGCTCTTGGCGGCTGATGGCTGTTAGCAATGGAATGGCAAAGCAACTTGCTAGTAGCACTGCAAGGGGCAAAGTGAATGGGGCGAAGCTTACTAAGTTGCCAATTGCCAACGGTTATAGCTGGTTGTGTCTAACATCGAGAAGCGACAACACTTGTGGTGGCTGATGGCATTTTGCAATGGAACGGCAAAGCAACGTGCAAGTAGCATCGCAAGGGGCAAAGTGCATGGGATGAAGCATACTAAGTTCTCGGTCACCATCGGTTGTTGTGCGCAATATCGGGAGGCGACAACGTTTGTGGCGGCTGATGGATTTTAGCAATAGAACGGCAAAGCAACGTGCTAGTAGCACCGCAAGTGGCAAAGTGCGTGGGGCAAAGCTTACTAAATTGCCGATTGCCATCGATTGTTGCTGGTTGTGTCTAACGTCGGGAGGCGACACCGCCCGTTGCGGCTGATGGCTTTTTGCAATGGAACAACAAAGCAACGTGCAAGTGGCACCGCAGGGGGTGAAGTGCATGGGTTGAAGCTTACTAAGTTTTCGATTGCCATCGTTTGTTGCGTGCTGTGTCTGGCATAACATCGGGAGGCGACATCACTCGTGATGGCTAATAGATTTTAGCAATGGAACGGCCAAGCAACATGCAAGTAGCCTCGCAAGGGGCGAAGTGCATGAGGCAAAGCTTGCTAAGTTGCTGATTGCCATCGGTTGTTGCAGGTTGTGTCTGGCATCACATCACTCATGGCGGTTGATGGCTTTGGCAATAGAACTGCAAAGCATCGTGCAAGTCTCGTCACAAGGGGCAAAGCGCATAGGGTGAAGCTTAGTAAGTTGGCTATTTCCATCGGTTGTTATGGGTTATGTCTGTACCCCCCCCCCCCCCACCACCTGTGACGGTTGATGGCTATTGACAACGAACGGAAGAGCACCATGCAAGTAGTGGCACAAGGCACTGTGGGCATCGGGCAAAGCTCAGTAGATATCGATTGCCATTGGTTATTGCGGGCAACAACCGATGGAGAGATTGCTCATGACGACTGATGGCTTTTACCAATGGAACAACAAAGCAACGTGCAAGTAGCATCGAAAGGGGCGAAGTGCATGTGGCGAAGCTTACTTAGTTGCCGATTGCCATCGGTTGTTCCTGGTTGTGTCTAGCATCGCTCGTGGTAGCTGATGGCTTTAGATAATGAATGGTGGAGCGTCGTGCAAGTACCGCCGCAAAGAACTGTGCTAGTAGGGGGAAGCTCAGTAGATGTCTATTTCCATCGGTTATTGGGGGAAACATCAGTAGGTGACAACGCTCATGGCGGCTGATGGCTTTTAGCAATGGAATGGCAAAGCAGTGTGCAAGTAGCACCGCAAGGGGGTAAAGTGCATGGGCTGAAGCTTAATAATTTGCCGATTGCCATCTGTTGTTTCTGGTTGTGTCTAATATCGGGAGGCGGCAACGCTCGTGGAGGCTGATAGCTTTTAGCAATGGAATGGCAAATCAACATGCAAGTAGCACCGTAAGGGGCAAAGTGCATGGGGAAAAGCTTACAAAGCTGTAGATTGCCATTAGTTATTGTGGGCAACATCGGGAGGTGACAACGCACGTGGCGGCTGAAAGCTTTTAGCAATGGAATGACAAAGCAACATGGTAATAGCATCGCAAGGGGCAATGTGCATGGGGCGAAGCTTACTAAGTTGCTGATTGCCATCGGTTGTTGCTGGTTTTGTCTAACATCAGAAGGCAACAACGCTCGTGGCAGCTGATGGCTTTTAGCAATGGAATGGCAAAGCAACGTGCTAGTAGCACCACAAGGGGCGAAGTGCATGAGGCGAAGCTTACTAAGTTCCTGATTGCCATCAATTATTGCCGGTTGTGTCTAATATCGGGAGGCGACAACGTTCGTGGCGACTGATGGCTTTAAGCAATGGAATGGCAAAGCAACGTGCAAGTACAATCACAAGGGGCGAAGTGCATGGGGCGAAGCTTTCTAAGTTATCGATTGCCATTGGTTGTTGCTGGCAACATCGGGAGGCGACAACGCTTGTGGCGGCTGATGGCTTTAGTAATGGAACATCAAAGCAACATTCTAGTATTATAATAATTTTCCTATTTTTAACTATTTTTCCATGTATTTTTCGTTTTATAATAAAAATAAAAATAAAAAAATATTTTTTTTTGTGAAAAATATCATTTACAATGTTTAAAAGTCATTTGTGAATATATTAGCTAAGTTGTACCTTGGTTTGTGCTATTTGGTGTTATACAACTCCATTATGATTCTCTGGACAAAACATGTCTACTCCTGAAACTTGGGTTTTTTTTAAGTATATATAAGGGGAGCAGAGGTGTTGAAAGGCACTTGAAGGTGCCGGCTGCCAGGCAGTGCGGGCACGCATGGGCGACTCTAGAATGGGGTGTGGGCATAGGGGGCATGCATGGCTTGGAGGTGCTACGTCCCCGAAGTTCACAATCCACGCCGGCAAGTACTCGTGCGGGCTCGTAGCATGCCTGGGGGTCGCACCGCTTGCGGCAAACATTGACTTTTTATCAACAAACGGTGGAGCATCATGCAAGTATAACAATAAGGTGCCGTGTTCATGTACGAGTAGCCCATTGCGTCGCCAAGCTCGGCCGCCGCCCAAGATGTGGCAACGCACTGCACTGACGCTTTTCCCCATGCACACGGCACCTTAAGGTGCTACTTGCATGATGTTCCACCTTTTGTTGCCAAAAGTCAATGTTTGCCGCAAGCGGTGCGACCCCCAGGCATGCTACCGAGCCCGCACGAGTACTTGCCGGCGTGGATTGTGAACTTCGGGGACGTAGCACGGCAAAGCCATGCATGCCCCCTATGCCCACGCCCCATTCCAGCGTCGCCTATGCGTGCCCGCACTGCCTGGCAGCCGGCACCTTGAGGTGCCTTTCAACACCTCTGCCCCCCTTATATATACTTAAAAAAAAAACCCAAGTTCCACGAGTAGACATGTTTTTGCCAGAGAATCATAATGGAGTTGTATAACACCAAATAGCACAAACCAAGGTACAACTTAGCTAATATATTCACAAATGACTTTTAAACATTGTAAATGATATTTTTCACAAAAAAAAATATTTTTTTATTTTTATTTTTATTATAAAACTAAAAATACATGGAAAAATAGTAAAAATAGGAAAATTATTATAAAAATAGGGAAAATAATGGAAAAAATTTCCAATACATCTAGTAATATAATATTACACATAAAAGAGTAATTATTTTTACATAAAAGTGGGGGGAGGGGGGGTTTCCGACCTAACCCACAACAACCGATGGCAATCGGCAACTTAGTAAGCTTCGCCCCATACACTTCGCCCCTTTGCGGTGCTACTAGCATGTTGCTTTGCCGTTCCATTGCTAAAAGCCATCAGCCGCCACGAGTGCTGTGATTCCAGACACAACCCGCAACAACCGATGGCAATCAGCAACTTAGTAAGCTTCGCAACATGCACTTCACCCCTTGCGGTGCTACTAGCACATTGCTTTGCCGTTCCATTGCTAAAAGCCATCAGCCGCCACGAGCGTTGTCGCCTCCCGATGTTAGACACAACCAACAACAACCGATGGCAATCGACAACTTAGTAAGCTTCGCCCCATGCACATCGCCCCTTTCGGTGCTACTTGCACGATGCTTTGCCGTTCCATTGCTAAAAGCCATCAGCCGCCATGAGTGATGTGATTCCAGACACAACCCACAATAACCGATGGCAATCAACAACTTAGTAAGCTTCGCAACATGCACTTCACCCCTTGTGGTGCTACTAGCACATTGCTTTGTCGTTCCATTGCTAAAAGCCATCAACCGCCACGAGCGTTGTCGCCTCTCGATGTTAGACAGAACCAGCAACAACCGATGGCAATCGGAAACTTAGTAAGCTTCGCCCCATGCACATCGCCTCTTTTGGTGCTACTTGCACGATGCTTTGCCGTTCCATTGCTAAAAGCCATAAGCCATTACTAGGGTTGTCGCCTCCCGATGTTGCCCGCAACAACCGATGGCAATCGGCAACTCAGAAAGCTTCGCCACATACACTTCACCCCTTGCCGCGCTACTAGCACATTGCTTTGCCGTTCCATTGCTAAAAGCCATTAGCCGCTACGAGCGTTGTTGCCTCCCGATGTTAGACACAACCAAGCAACAACCGATGGCAATCGGCAACTTAGTAAGCTTCGCCCCATGCACATCGCCCTTTCGGGCTACTTGCACGATGCTTTGCCGTTCCATTGCTAAAGCCATCAGCCGCCATGAGTGATGTGATTCCAGACACAACCCGCAACATCCGATGGCAATCAACAACTTAGTAAGCTTCGCAACATGCACTTCACCCCTTGCGGTGCTACTAGCACATTGCTTTGCCGTTCCATTAAAGCCATAAGCCATTACTAGGGTTGTCGCCTCCCGATGTTGCCCGCAACAACCGATGGCAATCGACAACTACTGAGCTTCGCCCCGTGCGCACGGCGCCTTGCGGCTCTACATGCACAACGGTCTGCCCTTTATTGTCTTAAGCCATCAGCTGCCACGAGCGATGCTAGACACAACCAGCAACAACCGATGGCAATCGGCAACTTAGTAAGCTTCGCCCCATACACTTCGCCCCTTGCGGTGCTACTAGCATGTTGCTTTGCCATTCCATTGCTAAAATCCATCAGCCGCCATGACTATTGTGATTCCAGACACAACCCGCAACAACCGATGGCAATCAGCAACTTAGTAAGCTTCGCCCCATACACTTCGCCCCTTGCGGTGCTACTAGCATGTTGCTTTGCCGTTCCATTGCTAAATGCCATCAGCCGTTACGGGCGGGGACGGACTTACATACATAACCCACAACAACCGATGGCAATCGGCAACTTAGTAAGCTTCGCCCCATACACTTCGCCCCTTGCGGTGCTACTAGCATGTTGCTTTGCCGTTCCATTGCTAAAGGCCATCAACCGCCATGAGCGATGTAATGCCACACAACCCGCAACAACAAATGGCAATCGGCAACTTAATAAGCTTCACCCCATGCACATCGCCCTCTCGGTGCTACTTGCACGAAGCTCGCCGTTCCATTGCCCAAAGCCATCGCCGTCACGGGGGGGGGGGGGGGAACCGACATACATAACTCACAACAACCGATGGCAATCAGTAACTTAGTAAGCTTTGCCCCATACACTTCGCCCCTTACGGTGCTACTCGCACGTTGCTTTGCCGTTTCATTGTCGGGAAGCCATTTGCCGCCACGAGCGTTGTCGCCTCCCGATTTATTGGCAACCGGCACTTACTAAGCTTTTCCCCATGCACACGGCACCTTGAGGTGCTACTTGCATGATGCTCTATCTTTTGTTGCCAAAAGTCAATGTTTGCCGCAAGCGGTGCGCCCCAGGCATGCTACGAGCCCGCACGAGTACTTGCCGGCGTGGATTGCGAACTTCGGGGACGTAGCACCGGCAAAGCCATGCATGCCCCCTATGCCCACGCCCCATTCCAGAGCCGCCCATGCGTGCCCGCACTGCCCGGCAGCCGGCACCTCGAGGTGCCTTTCAACACCTCTGCCCCCCTTATATATACTTAAAAAAAACTCAAGTTTCAGGAGCAGACATGTTTTGTCCGGAGAATCATAATGGAGTTGTATAACACCAAATAGCACAAACCAAGGTACAACTTAGCTAATATATTCGCAAATGACTTTTAAACATTGTAAATGATATTTTTTACAAAAAAAAATATTTTTTTATTTTTATTTTTATTATAAAACGAAAAATACATGGAAAAATAGTTAAAAATAGGAAAATTATTATAAAAATAGGAAAAATAATGGAACTACTTGTACGATGATTTGCCGTTCCATTGCTAAAAGCCATCAGCCGCTATGAGTGATGTGATTCCGGGCACAACCCGCAACAACTGATGGCAATCAGCAACTTAGTAAGCTTCGCAACATACACTTCACCCCTTGCGGTGCTACTAGCACATTGCTTTTGCCGTTCCATTGCAAAAAGCCATCAGCCGCCAAGAGCGTTGTCGCCTCCCGATGTTAGACACAACCAGCAACAACTGATGGCAATCGGCAACTTAGTAAGCTTCGCAACATGCACTTCACCTCTTGCGGTGCTACTAGCACATTGCTTTGCCTTTCCATTGCCAAAAGCCATCAGCCGCCACGAGCGTTGTCGCCTCCCGATGTTAGACACAACCAACAACAACTGATGGCAATCGGCAACTTAGTAAGCTTCGCACCATGCACATCGCCCCTTTCAGTGCTACTTGCACGATGCTTTGCCGTTCCATTGCTAAAAGCCATCAGCCGCCATGAGTGATGTGATTCCAGACACAACCCGCAACAACCAATGGCAATCGACAACTTTGTAAGCTTCGCCGCATGAACTTCGCCCCTTACAGTGCTACTTGCATGTTGCTTTGCCATTCCATTGCTAAAAGCCATCAGCCACCACGAGCATTGTCGCCTCTCGATGTTAGACACAACCAGCAACAACCGATCCCAATCAGCAACTTAGTAAGCCTCGCCCCATGCACTTTTCCCCTTGGGGTGCTACTTGCACGTTACTTTGCCATTCCATTGCTAAAAGCCATTAGCCGCCACGAGCGCTGTCGCCTCCAGATGTTAGACACTACTAGCAACAACTTATGGCAATTGGCAACTTAGTAAGCTTCACCCCATGCACTTTGCCCCTTGCGGTGCTACTTGCACGTTGTTTTGCCGTTCTATTTCTAAAAGCTATCATCCGCCACGTGAGTTGTCGCCTCCCAATTTTTGACACAACCAGCAACAACCAATGGCAATTGGCAACTTAAAAAGATTTGCCCCATGAACTTTCCCCTTGCGGTGCTACAAGCATGTTGCTTTGCCGTTCCATTGCTAAGAGCCATCAGCCGCCACGAGCGTTGTCGCCTCCTGATGTTGCCCGCAACAATCGATGGAAATCGACAACTTAGTAAGCTTCCCCCATGTACTTTGCCCCTTGCAGTGCTACTTGCACGGCGGTCTGCCGTTTATTGTCTAAAGCCATTAGCTGCCACCAGCGATGCTAGACACAACCAGCAACAACCGATGGCAATCGGCAACTTAGTAAGCTTCGCCCCATGCACATCGCCTCTTTTGGTTCTACTTGCACGATGCTTTGCCGTTCCATTGCTAAAAGCCATAAGCCGTTACTAGCGATGTCTCCATCGGTTGTTCCGCCCGCAACAACCGATGGAAATTGGCAACTTAGTAAGCTTCGCCCCATGCACATCGCCCCTTTTGGTGCTACTTGCACGATGCTTTGTCGTTCCATTGCTGAAATCCACCAGCCGCGTTGTCGCCTCCCGATGTTAGAACTAACCCACAACAACCGATGGCAATTGACAACTTAGTAAGCTTCGCCCCATACACTTCGCCCCTTGCGGTGCTACTAGCATGTTGCTTTGCCGTTCCATTGCTAAAAGGCCATCAACCGCCATGAGTGATGTAATGCCACACAACCCGCAACAACAAATGGCAATCGGCAACTTAATAAGCCTCGCCCCATGCACTTTGCCCCTTGCGGTGCTACTCGCACGTTGCTTTGCCGTTTCATTGCTGAAAGCCATTTGCCGCCACGAGCGTTGCCCGCAACATCCATTGGCAACCGGCACTTACTAAGCTTTGCCCCATGCGCACGGCACCTTGAGGTGCTACTTGCATGATGCTCCACCTTTTGTTGCCGACGGTCAATGTTTGCCGCAAGCGGTGCGACCCCCGGGCATGCTACGAGCCCGCACGAGTACTTGCCGGCGTGGATTGTGAACTTCGGGGACGTTGCACGGCCAAGCCATGCATGCCCCCTATGCCCACGCCCCATTCCAGCGTCGCCCATGCGTGCCCGCACTGCCTGGCAGCCGGCACCTTGAGGTGCCTTTCAACACCTCTGCCTCCCCTTATATATACTTAAAAAAAACCCAAGTTTCAGGAGTAGACATGTTTTGTCCAGAGAATCATAATGGAGTTGTATAACACCAAATAGCACAAACCAAGGTACAACTTAGCTAATATATTCACAAATGACTTTTAAACATTGTAAATGATATTTTTCACAAAAAATAATATTTTTTTATTTTTATTTTTATTATAAAACAAAAAATACATGGAAAAATAGTTAAAAATAGGATAATTATTATAAAAATAGGAAAAATAATGGAAAGAATTTCCAATACATCTACTAATATAATATTACACATAAAAGAGTAATTATTTTTACATAAAAGTGGGGGGGGAGGGGGTTTCCGACCTAACCCACAACAACCGATGGCGCTGCAACTGAGTAAGCTTCGCCTCATACACATCGCCCCTTTCGGTGCTACTAGCATGTTGCTTTGCCGTTCCATTGCCGAAAGCCATCAGCCGCCATGAGTGTTGTGATTCCAGACACAACCCGCAACAACCGATGGCAATCGACAACTTAGTAAGCTTCGCAACATGCACTTCACCCCTTGCGGTGCTACTAGCACATTGCTTTGCCGTTCCATTGCTAAAAGCCATTTGTCTAAATCCATCAGTTGCCACGAGCGATGCTAGACACAACCAACAACAATCGATGGCAATCGGCAACTTAGTAAGCTTCACCCCATGCACATCGCCCCTTTCGGTGCTACTTGCACGATGCTTTGTCGTTCCATTGCTAAAAGCCATAAGCCGTTACTACCGATGTCTCCATCGGTTGTTCCACCCGCAACAACCGATGCCAATTGGCAACTTAGTAAGCTTCGCCCCATGCACTTCACCCCTTGCGGTGCTACTAGCACATTGCTTTGCCGTTCCATTGCTAAAAGCCATCAGCCGCCACGAGCGTTGTCGCCTCCCGATGTTAGACACAACCAGCAACAACCGATGGCAATCGGCAACTTAGTAAGCTTCGCCCCATGCACATCGCCCCTTTCGGTGCTACTTGCACGATGCTTTGCCGTTCCATTGCTAAAAGCCATAAGCCATTACTAGGGTTGTCGCCTCCCGATGTTGCCCGCAACAACTGATGGCAATCGACAACTACTGAGATTCGCCCCATGCGCACGGCGCCTTGCGGCGCTACTTGCACGATGGTCCGCCGTTTATTGTCTAAAGCCATCAGCTGCCACGAGCGATGCTAGACACAACCAGTAACAACCGATGGCAATCGGCAACTTAGTAAGCTTCGCCCCATGCACATCGCTCCTTTCGGTGCTACTTGCACGATGCTTTGCCGTTCCATTGCTAAAAGCCATAAGCCATTACTAGGGTTGTCGCCTCCCGATGTTGCCCGCAACAACTGATGGCAATCGACAACTACTGAGCTTCGCCCCATGCGCACGGCACCTTGCGGCACTACTTGCACGACGCTCCGCCGTTTATTGTCTAAAGCCATCAGCTGCCACGAGCGATGCTAGACACAACCAGCAACAACCGATGGCAATCGACAACTTAGTAAGCTTCGCCCCATGCACATCGCCCCTTTCGGTGCTACATGCATGTTGCTTTGCCGTTCCATTGCTAAAGGCCATCAACCGCCAAGAGTGATGTAATGCCACACAACCCACAACAACAAATGGCAATCAACAACTTAATAAGCTTCGCCCCATGCACATCGCCCCTTTCGGTGGTACTTGCACGATGCTTTGCCGTTCCATTGCCAAAAGCCATCAGCCGTCACGGGCGGGGGTAGACTTACATGCATAACCCTGAACAACCGATGTCAATCGGCAACTTAGTAAGCTTCGCCCCATACACTTCGCCCCTTGCGGTGCTACTAGCATGTTGCTTTGTCGTTCCATTGCTAAAGGCCATCAACCGCCATGAGTGATGTAATGCCACACAACCCGCAACAACCGATGGCAATCGGCAACTTAATAAGCTTCGCCCCGTGCACTTCGCCCCTTGCGGTTCTACTCGCACGTTGCTTTGCCGTTTCATTGCCGAAAGCCATTTGCCGCCACGAGCGTTGTCGCCTCCCGATTTTGCCCGTAACATCCATTGCCAACCGGCACTTACTAAGCTTTGCCCCATGCGCACGGCACCTAGAGGTGCTACTTGCATGATGCCTTTTTGTTTCCAAAAGTCAATGTTTGCCACAAGCGGTGCGACCCCCAGGCATGCTACGAGCCCGCACGAGTACTTGCCGACGTGGATTGTGAACTTCGGGGACGTAGCACGGCCAAGCCATGCATGCCCCCTATGCCCACGCCCCATTCCAGCGTACCCCATGCGTGCCCGCACTGCCTGGCAGCCGGCACCTTGAGGTGCCTTTCAACAACTTTGCCCCCCTTATATATACTTAAAAAAAAACCCAAGTTTCAGGAGTAGACATGTTTTGTCCAGAGAATCCTAATGGAGTTGTACAACACCAAATAGCACAAACCAAGGTACAACTTAGCTAATATATTCACAAATGACTTTTAAACATTGTAAATGATATTTTTCACAAAAAAAAATATTTTTTTATTTTTATTTTTATTATAAAACGAAAAATACATGGAAAATAGTAAAAAATAGGAAAATTATTATAAAAATACGGAAAATAATGGAAACAATTTCCAATACATCTAGTAATATAATATTACATATAAAAGAGTAATTATTTTTACATAAAAGTGGGGGGAGGGGGGGTTTCCGACCTAACCCACAACAACCGATGGCAATCGGCAACTTAGTAAGCTTCGCCCCATACACTTCGCCCCTTGCGGTGCTACTAGCATGTTGCTTTGCCGTTCCATTGCTAAAAGCCATCAGCCGCCACGAGTGATGTGATTCCAGACACAACCCGCAACAACCGATGGCAATCAGCAACTTAGTAAAGCTTAGCAATATATACTTCACCCTTGCGGTGCTACTAGCACATTGCTTTGCCGTTCCATTGCTAAAAGCCATCAGCCGCCACGAGCGTTGTCGCCTCCCGATGTTAGACACAACCAACAACAACCGATGGCAATCGACAACTTAGTAAGCTTCGCCCCATGCACATCGCCCCTTTCGGTGCTACTTGCACGATGCTTTGTCGTTCCATTGCTAAAAGCCATCAGCCGCCATGAGTGATGTGATTCCAGACACAACCCGCAACAACCGATGGCAATCAGCAACTTAATATGCTTCGCAACATGCACTTCACCTCTTGCGGTGCTACTAGCACATTGCTTTGCCGTTCCATTGCTAAAATCCATCAGCCGCCACGAGCGTTGTCGCCGCCCGATGTTAGACACAACCAACAACAACCAATGGCAATCGGCAACTTAGTAAGCTTCACCCCATGCACATCGCCCCTTTCGGTGCTACTTGCACGATGCTTTGCCGTTCCATTGCTAAAAGCCATCAGCCGCCATGAGTGATGTGATTCCAGACACAACCCGCAACAACCGATGGCAATCAGCAACTTAGTAAGCTTCGCAACATGCACTTCACCCCTTGCGGTGCTACTAGCACATTGCTTTGCCGTTCCATTGCTAAAAGCCATCAGCCGCCACGACCGTTGTCGCCTCCCGATGTTAGACACAACCAGCAACGACCGATGGCAATCGGCAACTTAGTAAGCTTCGCCCCATGCACATCGCCCCTTTCGGTGCTACTTGCACAATGCTTTGCCGTTCCATTGCTAAAAGCCATAAGCCATTACTAGGGTTGTCGCCTCCCGATGTTGCCCGCAACAACTGATGGGAATCGACAACTACTAAGCTTCGCCCCATGCGCACGGCGCCTTGCGGTGCTACTTGCACGACGGTCCGCCGTTTATTGTCTAAAGCCATCAGCTGCCACAAGCGATGCTAGATACAACCAGCAACAACCGATGGCAATCGGAAACTTAGTAAGCTTCGCCCTATGCACATCGCCCCTTTCGGTGCTACTTGCACGATGCTTTGCCGTTCCATTGCTAAAAACCAAAAGCCGTTACGAGCGATGTCTCCATCGGTTGTTCCGCCCGCAATAACCAATGGCAATTTGCAACTTAGTAAGCTTCGCCCCATGCACATCGCCCCTTTCGGTGCTACTTGCACGATGATTTGCCGTTCCATTGCCAAAAGCCATCAGCCGTCACGGGCGGGGGGTGGACTTACATACATAACCCATAACAACCGATGGCAATTGGCAACTTAGTAAGCTTCGCCCCATACACTTTGCCCCTTGAGGTGCTACTAGCATGTCGCTTTGCCGTTTCATTGCTAAAGGCCATCAACCGCCATGGGTGATGTAATGCCACACAACCCGCAACAACCGATGGCAATTGGAAACTTAGTAAGCTTCGCCCCATGCACATCGCCCCTTTCGGTGCTACTTGCACGATGCTTTGCCGTTCCATTGCCAAAAGCCATCCGCCGTCACGGGCCGATTTTGCCCGCAACATCCATTGGCAACCGGCACTTACTAAGCTTTGCCCCATGCGCACGGCACCTTGAGGTGCTATTTGCATGATGCTCCACCTTTTGTTACCAAAAGTCAATGTTTGCGGCAAGCGGTGCGACCCCCAGGCATACTACGAGCCCGCACGAGTACTTGCCGGCGTGGATTGTGAAATTCGGGGACGTAGCACGGCCAAGCCATGTATGCCCCCTATGCCCACACACCATTCCAGAGTCGCCCATGCGTGCCCGCACTGCCTGGCAGCCGGCACCTTAAGGTGCCTTTCTACACCTCTGCCCCCTTATATATACTTAAAAAAAAACCCAAGTTTCAGGAGTAGACATGTTTTGTCCAGAGAATCATAATGGAGTTGTATAACACCAAATAGCACAAACCAAGGTACAACTTAGCTAATATATTCACAAATGACTTTTAAACATTGTAAATGATATTTTTCACAAAAAAAAATATTTTTTTATTTTTATTTTTATTATAAAACGAAAAATACATGGAAAAATAGTAAAAAATAGGAAAATTATTATAAAAATAGGAAAAATAATGGAAAGAATTTCCAATACATCTAGTAATATAATATTACACATAAAAGAGTAATTATTTTTACATAAAAGTGGGGGAGAGGGGGGGTTTCCGACCTAACCCACAACAACCGATGGCAATCGGCAACTTAGTAACCTTCGCCCCATACACTTCGCCCCTTGCGGTGCTACTAGCATGTTGCTTTGCCGTTCCATTGCTACAAGCCATCAACCGCCATGAGCGTTGTGATTCCAGACACAACCCGCAACAACCGATGGCAATCAACAACTTAGTAAGCTTCGCAACACGCACTTCACCCCTTGCGGTGCTACTAGCACATTGCTTTGCCGTTCCATTGCTAAAAGCCATCACCCGCCACGAGCGTTGTCGCCTCCCGATGTTAGACACAACCAGCAACAACCGATGGCAATCGGCAACTTAGTAAGCTTCACCCCATGCACATCGCCCCTTTCGGTGCTACTTGCACGATGCTTTGTCGTTCCATTGCTAAAAGCCATAAGCCATTACTAGGGTTGTCGCCTCCCGATGTTGCCCGCAACAACCGATGGCAATCGACAACTACTGAGCTTCGCCCCGTGCGCACGGCGCCTTGCGGCTCTACATGCACAACGGTCTGCCCTTTATTGTCTTAAGCCATCAGCTGCCACGAGCGATGCTAGACACAACCAGCAACAACCGATGGCAATCGGCAACTTAGTAAGCTTCGCAACAAGCACTTCACCCCTTGCAGTGCTACTAGCACATTGCTTTGCCGTTCCATTGCTAAAAGCCATAAGCTGTTACTAGCGATGTCTCCATCGGTTGTTCCGCCCGCAACAACCGATGGCAATTGGCAACTTAGTAAGCTTCGCCCCATGCACATCGCCCCTTTCGGTGCTACTTGCACGATGCTTTGCCGTTCCATTGCCAAAAGCCATCAGCCGTCACGGGCGGGGGGTGGACTTACATACATAACCCACAACAACCGATGGCAATCGGCAACTTAGTAAGCTTCGCCCCATACACTTCGCCCCTTGCGGTGCTACTAGCATGTTGCTTTGCCGTTCCATTGCTAAAGGCCATCAACCTCCACGAGTGATGTGATGCCACACAACCCGCAACAACAAATGGCAATCAGCAACTTAGTAAGCTTCGCCCCATGCACATCGCCTCTTTCGGTGCTACTGGTACGTTGCTTTGCCGTTTCATTGCCGAAAGCCATTTGCCGCCACGGGCGGGGGTGGACTTACATACATAACCCACAGCAACCGATGGCAATCGGCAACTTAGTAAGCTTCGCCCCATACACTTCGCCCCTTGCGGTGCTACTAGCATGTTGTTTTGCCGTTCCATTACTAAAGGCCATCAACCGCCATGAGTGATGTATTGCCACACAACCCGCAACAACCGATGGCAATCGGCAACTTAATAAGCTTCGCCCCGTGCACTTCGCCCCTTTCGGTGCTACTTGCATGATGCTTTGCCGTTCCATTGCTAAATGCCATCAGCCGTCACAGGCGGGGGTGGACTTACATACATAACCCACAACAACCGATGGCAATCGTCAACTTAGTAAGCTTCGCCCCATACACTTCGCCCCTTGCGGTGCTACTAGCATGTTGCTTTGCCGTTCCATTGCTAAAGGCCATCAACCGCCACGAGTGATGTAATGCCACACAACCCGCAACAACAAATGGCAATCAGCAACTTAATAAGCTTCGCCCCGTGCACTTCGCCCCTTGCGGGGCTACTCGTACGTCGCTTTGCCGTTCCATTGCCGAAAGCCATTTGCCTCCACGAGCGGGGGTGGACTCCCGATTTTGCCCGCAACATCCATTGGCAACCGGCACTTACTAAGCTTTGCCCCATGCGCACGGCACCTTGAGGTGCTACTTGCATGATGCTCCACCTTTTGTTGCCGACGGTCAATGTTTGCCGCAAGCGGTGCGACCCCCATGCATGCTACGAGCCCGCACGAGTACTTGCCGACGTGGATTGTGAACTTCGGGGACGTAGCACGGCCAAGCCATGCATGCCCCCTATGCCCACGCCCCATTCCAGCGTACCCCATGCGTGCCCGCACTGCCTGGCAGCCGGCACCTTGAGGTGCCTTTCAACAACTTTGCCCCTGCCCCCCTTATATATACTTAAAAAAAAAAAACCCAAGTTCCACGAGTAGACATGTTTTTGCCAGAGAATCATAATGGAGTCGTACAACACCAAATAGCACAAACCAAGGTACAACTTAGCTAATATATTCACAAATGACTTTTAAACATTGTAAATGATATTTTTTACAAAAAAAAAAATTTTTTATTTTTATTTTTATTATAAAACGAAAAATACATGGAAAAATAGTAAAAAATAGGAAAATTATTATAAAAATAGGGAAAATAATGGAAAAAATTTCCAATACATCTAGTAATATAATATTACACATAAAAGAGAAATTATTTTTACATAAAAGTGGGGGGAGGGGGCGTTTCCGACCTAACCCACAACAACCGATGGTAATCGGCAACTTAGTAAGCTTCGCCCATACACTTCGCCCCTTGCGGTGCTACTAGCATGTTGCTTTGCCGTTCCATTGCTAAAGGCCATCAGCCGCCATGAGTGTTGTGATTCCAGACACAACCCGCAACAACCGATGGCAATCAGCAACTTAGTAAGCTTCGCAACATGCATTTCACCCCTTGCGGTGCTACTAGCACATTGCTTTGCCGTTCCATTGCTAAAAGCCATCAGCTGCCACAAGCGTTGTCGCCTCCCGATGTTAGACACAACCAACAACAACCGATGGCAATCGGCAACTTAGTAAGCTTCACCCCATACCCTTCGCCCCTTGCGGTGCTACTAGCATGTTGCTTTGTCGTTCCATTGCTAAAGGCCATCAGCCGCCATGAGTGATGTGATTCCAGACACAACCCGCAACAACCGATGGCAATCAGCAACTTAGTAAGCTTCGCAACATGCACTTCACCCCTTGCGGTGCTACTAGAACATTGCTTTGCCGTTCTATTGCTAAAAGCCATCAGCTGCCACGAGCGTTGTCGCCTCCCGATGTTAGACACAACCAACAACAACCGATGGCAATCGGAAACTTAGTAAGCTTCGACCCATGCACATCGCCCCTTTCGGTGCTACTTGCACGATGCTTTGCCGTTCCATTGCTAAAAGCCATAAGCCATTATTAGGGTTGTCGCCTCCCGATGTTGCCCGCAACAACTGATGGGAATCGAAAACTACTGAGCTTCGCCCCATGCACACGGCGCCTTGCGGCGCTACTTGCACGACGGTCCGCCGTTTATTGTCTAAAGCCATCAGCTGCCACGAGCGATGCTAGACACAACCAGTAACAACCGATGGCAATCGGCAACTTAGTAAGCTTCGCCCCATGCACATTGCCCCTTTCGGTGCTACTTGCACGATGCTTTGCCGTTCCATTGCTAAAAGCCATAAGCCGTTACTAGCGATGTCTCCATCAGTGGTTCCGCCTGCAACAACCGATGCCAATTGGCAACTTAGTAAGCTTCGCCCCATGCACATCGCCCCTTTTGGTGCTACTTGCATGATGCTTTGCCGTTCCATTGCCAAAAGCCATCAGCCGCCACGGGCGGGGGCGGACTTACATATATAACCCACAACAACCGATGGCAATCGGCAACTTAGTAAGCTTCGCCCCATACACTTTGCCCCTTGCGATGCTACTAGCATGTTGCTTTGCCGTTCCATTGCTAAAGGCCATCAACCGCCACGAGTGATGTAATGCCACACAACCCGCAACAACAAATGGCAATCAGCAACTTAATAAGCTTCGCCCCATGCACATCGCCCCTTTTGGTGCTACTTGCACGATGCTTTGCCATTCCATTGCCAAAAGCCATCAGCCGTCACGGGCGGGGGTGGACTTACATACATAACCCACAACAACCGATGGCAATCAGCAACTTAGTAAGCTTCGCCCCATACACTTCGCCACTTGCAGTGCTACTAGCATGTTGCTTTGCCGTTCCATTGCTAAAGTCCATCAACCGCCACGAGTGATGTAATGCCACACAACCCGCAACAATAAATGGCAATCATCGACTTAATAAGCTTTGCCCTGTGCACTTTGCCACTTGCGGTGCTACTCGCACGTTGCTTTGCCGTTTCATTGCCGAAAGCCATTTGCCGCCACGAGCGTTGTTGCCTCCCGATTTTGCCCGCAACATCCATTGGCAACCGATACTTACTAAGCTTTGCCCCATGCGCACGGCACCTTGAGGTGCTACTTGCATGGTGCTCCACCTTTTGTTGCCGACGGTCAATGTTTGCCGCAAGCGGTGCGACCCCCCAGGCATGCTACGAGCCCGCACGAGTACTTGCCGGCGTGGATTGTGAACTTCGGGGACGTTGCACGGCCAAGCCATGCATGCCCCCTATGCCCACGCCCATTCCAGCGTCGCCCATGCGTGCCCGCACTGCCTGGCAGCCGGCACCTTGAGGTGCCTTTCAACACCTCTGCCCCCCTTATATATACTTAAAAAAAAAACCCAAGTTTCATGAGTAGACATGTTTTGTCCGCCACATACACTTCGCCCCTTGCGGTGCTACTAGCATGTTGCTTTGCCGTTCCGTTGCTAAAGGCCATCAATCGCCATGAACGATGTAATGCCACCCTACCCGATGTCTCCATCGGTTGTTGCGCCCGCAACAAACCGATGGCAATCGGCAACTTAGTAAGCTCCGCCCCATGCACATCGCCCCTTTCGGTGCTACTTGCATGATGCTTTGCCATTCCATTGCTAAATGCCATCAGCCATCACGGGCGGTGGTGGACTTACATACATAACCCACAACAACCGATGGCAATCGGCAACTTAGTAAGCTTCGTCCCATACACTTCGCCCCTTGCGGTGCTACTAGCATGTTGCTTTGCCATTCCATTGCTAAAAGCCATCAGCCGCCATGAGTGCTGTGATTCCAGACACAACCCGCAACAACCGATGGCAATCAACAACTTAGTAAGCTTCGCAACATGCACTTCACCCCTTGCGGTGCTACTAGCACATTGCTTTGCCGTTCTATTGCTAAAAGCCATCAGCCTCCACGAGCGTTGTCGCCTCCCGATGTTAGACACAACCAACAACAACCGATGGCAATCGGCAACTTAGTAAGCTTCGCCCTATGCACATCGCCCCTTTCGGTGCTACTTGCACGATGCTTTGCCGTTCTATTGCTAAAAGCCATCAGCCGTTATGAGCAATATCGCATCGCGATGTTATGCCAGACACAACCCGCAATCAGCAACTTAGTAAGCTTCGCAACATGCACTTCACCCCTTGCGGTGCTACTAGCACATTGCTTTGTCGTTCCATTGCTAAAAGCCATCAACCGCCACGAGCGTTGTCGCCTCCCGATGTTAGACAGAACCAGCAACAACCGATGGCAATCGGAAACTTAGTAAGCTTCGCCCCATGCACATCGCCTCTTTTGGTGCTACTTGCACGATGCTTTGCCGTTCCATTGCTAAAAGCCATAAGCCATTACTAGGGTTGTCGCCTCCCGATGTTGCCCGCAACAACTGATGGCAATCGACAACTACTGAGATTCGCCCCATGCGCACGGCGCCTTGCGGCGCTACTTGCACGATGGTCCGCCGTTTATTGTCTAAAGCCATCAGCTGCCACGAGCGATGCTAGACACAACCAGCAACAACCGATGGCAATCGGCAACTTAGTACGCTTCGCCCCATGCACATCGCCCCTTTCGGTGCTACTTGCACGATGCTTTGCCGTTCCATTGCTAAAAGCCATAAGCCGTTACTAGCGATGTCTCCTTCGGTTATTCCGCCCGCAACAAACGATGGCAATTGGCAACTTAGTAAGCTTCGCCCCATGCACATCGCCTATTTCATTGCTACTTGCACGATGCTTTGCCGTTCCATTGCTAAATGCCATCAGCCGTCACGGGCGGTGGGTGGACTTACATACATAACCCACAACAACCGATGGCAATCGGCAACTTAGTAAGCTTCGCCCCATACACTTCGCCCCTTGCGGTGCTACTAGCATGTTGTTTTGCCGTTCCATTGCTAAAGGCCATCAACCGCCATGAATGATGTAATGCCACACAACCCGCAACAACCAATGGCAATCGGCAACTTAATAAGCTTCGCCCCGTGCACTTCGCCCCTTGCGGTGCTACTCGCACGTTGCTTTGCCGTTTCATTGCCGAAAGCCATTTGCCGCCACGGGCGGGGGTGGACATACATACATAACCCATAACAACCGATGGCAATCGGCAACTTAGTAAGCTTCGCCCCATACACTTCGCCCCTCGCGGTGCTACTAGCATGTTGCTTTGCCATTCCATTGCTAAAGGCCATCAACCGCCATGAGTGATGTTATTCCACACAACCCGCATCAACAAATAGCAATCAGCAACTTAATATGCTTCGCCCCATGCACTTCGCCCCTTGCGGTGCTACTCGCACGTTGCTTTGCCGTTTCATTGCTGAAAGCCATTTGCCGCCACGAACGTTGTCGCCTCCCGATTTTGCCCGCAACATCCATTGGCAACCGGCACTTACTAAGTTTTACCCCATGCGCACGGGACCTTGAGGTGCTACTTGCATGATACTCCACTTATTGTTGCCAAAAGTCAATGTTTGCCGCAAGCGGTGCGACCCCCAGGCATGCTACGAGCCCGCACGAGTACTTGACGGCATGGATTGTGAACTTCGGGGACGTCGCACGGCCAAGCCATGCATGCCCCCTATTCCCACGCCCCATTCCAGCGTCGCCCATGCGTGCCCGCACTGCCTGGCAGCCGGCACCTTGAGGTGCCTTTCAACACCTCTTCCCCCTTATATATACTTTAAAAAAAAACCCAAGTTTCAGCAGTAGACATGTTTTGCCAGAGAATCATAATGGAGTTGTACAACACCAAATAGCACAAACCAAGGTACAACTTAGCTAATATACTCACAAATGACTTTTAAACATTGTAAATGATATTTTTTACAAAAAAATATTTTTATATTTTTATTTTTATTATAAAACAAAAAATACATGGAAAATTGTAAAAAATAGGAAACTTATTATAAAAATAGGAAAAATAATGGAAAACATTTCCAATACATCTAATAATATAATATTACACATAAAAGAGTAATTATTTTTACATAAACGTGGGCGGAGGAGGGGTTTCTGACCTAACCCACAACAACCGATGGCAGTCGGCAACTTAGTAAGCTTCGCCCTCTACACTTCGCCCCTTGCGGTGCTACTAGCATGTTGCTTTGCCGTTCCATTGCTAAAAGCCATCAGCCGCCATGAGTGCTGAGACACAACCCACAACAACCCATGGCAATCAGCAACTTAGTAAGCTTCGCAACATGCACTACACCCCTTGCGGTGCTACTAGCTCATTGCTTTGCCGTTCCATTGCTAAAAGCCATCAGCCGCCACGAGCGTTGTCGCCTCCCGATGTTAGACACATCCAACAACAACCGATGGCAATCGGCAACTTAGTAAGCTTCGCCCCATGCACATCGCCCCTTTCGGTGCTACTTGCACGCTGCTTTGTCGTTCCATTGCTAAAAGACATCCGCCGCCATGAGTGATGTGATTCCAGACACAACCCGCAACAACCGATGGCAATCAGCAGCTTAGTAAGATTCGCAACATGCACTTCACCCCTTGCAGTGCTACTAGCAGATTGCTTTGCCGTTCCATTGCTAAAAGCCATCAGCCGCCAGGAGCGTTGTCGTCTCCCGATGTTAGACACAACCAGCAACAACCGATGGCAATCGGCAACTTAGTAAGCTTCGCCCCATGCACATCGCCGCTTTCGGTGCTACTTGCACGATGCTTTGCCGTGCCATTGCTAAAAGCCATAAGCCATTACTAGGGTTGTCGCCTCCCGATGTTGCCCGCAACAACTGATGGCAATCGACCACTACTGAGCTTCGCCCTATGTGCACGGCGCCTTGCGGTGCTACTTGCACGACGGTCCACCGTTTATTGTTTAAAGCCATCAGCTGCCACGAGCGATGCTAGACACAACCAGCAACAACCGATGGCAATCGGCTACTTAGTAAGCTTCGCCCCATGCACATCGCCCCTTTCGGTGCTACTTGCACGATGCTTTGCCGTTCCATTGCTAAAAGCCATAAGCCGTTACTAGCGATGTCTCCATCGGTTGTTCCGCCCGCAACAACCGATGGCAATTAGCAACTTAGTAAGCTTCGCCCCATGCACATCGCCCCTTTCGGTGCTACTTGCACGATGCTTTGCCGTTCCATTGCCAAAAGCCATCAGCCGTCACGGGCGGGGGTGGACTTACATACATAACCCACAACAACCGATGGCAATCGGCAACTTAGTAAGCTTCGCCCCATACACTTCGCCCCTTGCCGTGCTACTAGCATGTTGCTTTGCCGTTCCATTGCTAAAGGCCATCAACCGCCATGAACGATGTAATGCCACACAACCCGCAACAACTGATGGCAATCGGCAACTTAATAAGCTTCGCCCCATGCACTTCGCCCCTTGCGGTGCTACTCGCACGTTGCTTTGCCGTTTCATTGTCGAAAGCCATTTGCCGCCACGAGCGTTGTCGCCTCCCGATTTTGCCCGCAACATCCATTGGCAACCGGCACTTACTAAGCTTTGCCCCATGCGCACGGCACCTTGAGGTGCTACTTGCATGATGCTCCACCTTTTGTTGCCAAAAGTTAATGTTTGCCGCAAGCGGTGCGACCCCCAAGCATGCTACGAGCCCGCACGAGTACTTGCCGGCGTGGATTGTGAACTTCGGGGACGTAGCACGGCCAAGCCATGCATGCCCCCTATGCCCACACCCCATTCCAGCACCGCCCATGCGTGCCCGCACTGCCTTGCAGCCGGCACCTTGAGGTGCCTTTCAACACCTCTGCCCGCCTTATATATACTTAAAAACAAAACTCAAGTTTCAGGAGCAGACATGTTTTGTCCGGAGAATCATAATGGAGTTGTACAACACCAAATAGCACAAACCAAGGTACAACTTAGCTAATATATTCACAAATGACTTTTAAACATTGTAAATGATATTTTTTACAAAAAAATATTTTTTATTTTTATTTTTATTATAAAACGAAAAATACATGGAAAAATAGTAAAAAATAGAAAAAGTATTATAAAAATAGGGAAAATAATGGAAAAAATTTCCAATACATCTAGTAATATAATATTACACATAAAAGAGTAATTATTTTTATATAAAAGTAACATAACAACTATTTAAAATTACAAAAAAGCAATAAAAAGTAGATAAAAAATAGGTAAAATACATAATATTTTTGTAAAACCATATGGCAATCGGCAACTTAGGAAGTTTCGCCCCATGCACATCGCCCTTTTCGGTGCTACTTGCACGATGCTTTGCCGTTCCATTTCTAAAAGCCATCAGCCGCCATGAGTGATGTGATTCCAGATACAACCCGCAACAACCGATGGCAATCAGCAACTTAGTAAGCTTCGCAACATGCACTTCACCCCTTGCGGTGCTACTAGCACATTGCTTTGTCGTTCCATTGCTAAAAGCCATCAACCGCCACGAGCGTTGTCGCCTCCCGATGTTAGACAGAACCAGCAACAACCGATGGCAATCGGAAACTTAGTAAGCTTCGCCCCATGCACATCGCCTCTTTTGGTGCTACTTGCACGATGCTTTGCCGTTCCATTGCTAAAAGCCATAAGCCATTACTAGGGTTGTCGCCTCCCGATGTTGCCCACAACAACTGACGAGAATCAACAACTACTGAGCTTCGCCCCATGCGCACGGCGCCTTGCGGCGCTACTTGCACGATGGTCCGCCGTTTATTGTCTAAAGCCATCAGCTGCCACGAGCGATGCTAGACACAACCAGCAACAACCGATGGCAATCGACAACTTAGTAAGCTTCGCCACATGCACATCGCCCCTTTCGGTGCTACTTACACGATGCTTTGCCGTTCCATTGCTAAAAGCCATAAGCCGTTACTAGAGATGTCTCCATCGGTTGTTCCGCCCGCAACAACCGATGGCAATTGGCAACTTAGTAAGCTTCACCCCATGCACATCGCCCATTTCATTGCTACTTGCACGATGCTTTGCCGTTCCATTACCAAAAGCCATCAGCCGTCATGGGTGGGGGGGTGGACTTACATACATAACCCACAACAACCGATGGCAATCGGCAACTTAGTAAGCTTCGCCCCACACACTTCGCCCCTTGCGGTGCTACTAGCATGTTGTTTTGCCGTTCCATTGCTAAAGGCCATCAACCGCCATGAGTGATGTAATGACACACAACCCGCAACAACAAATGGCAATCAGCAACTTAATAAGCTTCGCCCCATGCACATTGCCCCTTTCGGTGCTAGTTGCACGATGCTTTGCCGTTCCATTGCCAAAAGCCATCAGCCGTCACGGGCGAGGGGTGGACATACATACATAACCCATAACAACCGATGGCAATCGGCAAATTAGTAAGCTTCGCCCCATACACTTCGCCCCTTGCGGTGCTACTAGCATGTTGCTTTGCCGTTCCATTGCTAAAGGCCATCAACCGCCATGAGTGATGTAATTCCACACAACCCGCAACAACCGATGGCAATCAGCAACTTAATATGCTTCGCCCCATGCACTTCGCCCCTTGCGGTGCTACTCGCACGTTGCTTTGCCGTTTCATTGCTGAAAGCCATTTGCCGCCACGAACGTTGTCGCCTCCCGATTTTGCCCGCAACATCCATTGGCAACCGGCACTTACTAAGTTTTACCCCATGCGCACGGGACCTTGAGGTGCTACTTGCATGATACTCCACTTATTGTTGCCAAAAGTCAATGTTTGCCGCAAGCGTTGCGACCCCCAGGCATGCTACGAGCCCGCACGAGTACTTGACGGCATGGATTGTGAACTTCGGGGACGTCGCACGGCCAAGCCATGCATGCCCCCTATTCCCACGCCCCATTCCAGCGTCGCCCATGCGTGCCCGCACTGCTTGGCAGCCGGCACCTTGAGGTGTCTTTAAACACCTCTGCCCCCCTTATATATACTTTAAAAAAAAACCCAAGTTTCAGGAGTAGACATGTTTTGTCCAGAGAATCATAATGGAGTTATACAACACCAAATAGCACAAACCAAGGTACAACTTAGCTAATATATTCACAAATGACTTTTAAACATTGTAAATGATATTTTTTACAAAAAAATATTTTTTTATTTTTATTTTTATTATAAAACAAAAAATACATGGAAAATTGTAAAAAATAGGAAACTTATTATAAAAATAGGAAAAATAATGGAAAACATTTCCAATACATCTAATAATATAATATTACACATAAAAGAGTAATTATTTTTACATAAACGTGGGGGGAGGAGGGGTTTCTGACCTAACCCACAACAACCGATGGCAGTCGGCAACTTAGTAAGCTTCGCCCTCTACACTTCGCCCCTTGCGGTGCTACTAGCATGTTGCTTTGCCGTTCCATTGCTAAAAGCCATCAGCCGCCATGAGTGCTGAGACACAACCCACAACAACCCATGGCAATCAGCAACTTAGTAAGCTTCGCAACATGCACTACACCCCTTGCGGTGCTACTAGCTCATTGCTTTGCCGTTCCATTGCTAAAAGCCATCAGCCGCCACGAGCGTTGTCGCCTCCCGATGTTAGACACATCCAACAACAACCGATGGCAATCGGCAACTTAGTAAGCTTCGCCCCATGCACATCGCCCCTTTCGGTGCTACTTGCACGCTGCTTTGTCGTTCCATTGCTAAAAGACATCCGCCGCCATGAGTGATGTGATTCCAGACACAACCCGCAACAACCGATGGCAATCAGCAGCTTAGTAAGATTCGCAACATGCACTTCACCCCTTGCAGTGCTACTAGCAGATTGCTTTGCCGTTCCATTGCTAAAAGCCATCAGCCGCCAGGAGCGTTGTCGTCTCCCGATGTTAGACACAACCAGCAACAACCGATGGCAATCGGCAACTTAGTAAGCTTCGCCCCATGCACATCGCCGCTTTCGGTGCTACTTGCACGATGCTTTGCCGTGCCATTGCTAAAAGCCATAAGCCATTACTAGGGTTGTCGCCTCCCGATGTTGCCCGCAACAACTGATGGCAATCGACCACTACTGAGCTTCGCCCCATGCGCACGGCGCCTTGCGGCGCTACATGCACGACGGTCCACCGTTTATTGTCTAAAGCCATCAGCTGCCACGAGCGATGCTAGACACAACCAGCAACAACCGTTGGCAATCGGCAACTTAGTAAGCTTCGCCCCATGCACATCGCCCCTTTCGGTGCTACTTGCACGATGCTTTGCCGTTCCATTGCTAAAAGCCATAAGCCGTTACTAGCGATGTCTCCATCGGTTGTTCCGCTCGCAACAACCGATGGCAATTGGCAACTTAGTAAGCTTCGCCCCATGCACATCGCCCCTTTCGGTGCTACTTGCACGATGCTTTGCCGTTCCATTGCCAAAAGCCATCAGCCGTCACGGGCAGGGGTGGACTTACATACATAACCCACAACAACCGATGGCAATCGGAACTTAGTAAGCTTCGCCCCATACACTTCGCCCATTGCGTTCGCCCCTTGCGGTGCTAATAGCATGTTGCTTTGCCGTTCCATTGCTAAAGGCCATCAACCGCCATGACTGATGTAATGCCACACAACCCGCAACAACAAATGGCAATCAACAACTTAATAAGCTTTGCCCCATGCACTTCGCCCCTTGCGGTGCTACTCGCACGTTGCTTTGCCGTTTCATTGTCGAAAGCCATTTGCCGCCACGAGCGTTGTCGCCTCCCGATTTTGCCCGCAACATCCATTGGCAACCGGCACTTACTAAGCTTTGCTCCATGCGCACGGCACCTTGAGGTGCTACTTGCATGATGCTCCACCTTTTGTTGCCAAAAGTCAATGTTTGCCGCAAGCGGTGCGACCCCCAGGCATGCTACGAGCCCGCACGAGTACTTGCCGGCGTGGATTGTGAACTTCGGGGACGTTGCACGGCCAAGCCATGCATGCCCCCTATGCCCACACCCCATTCCAGCGTCCCCCATGCGTGCCCGCACTGCCTTGCAGCCGGCACCTTGAGGTGCCTTTCAACACCTCTATCCCCCTTATATATACTTAAAAACAAAACCCAAGTTTCAGGAGTAGACATGTTTTGTCCAGAGAATCATAATGGAGTTGTACAACACCAAATAGCACAAACCAAGGTACAACTTAGCTAATATATTCACAAATGACTTTTAAACATTGTAAATGATATTTTTTACAAAAAAAAATATTTTTTATTTTTATTTTTATTATAAAACGAAAAATACATGGAAAAATAGTAAAAAATAGAAAAAGTATTATAAAAATAGGGAAAATAATGGAAAAAATTTCCAATACATCTAGTAATATAATATTACACATAAAAGAGTAATTATTTTTATATAAAAGTAACATAACAACTATTTAAAATTACAAAAAAGCAATAAAAAGTAGATAAAAAATAGGTAAAATACATAATATTTTTGTAAAACCATATGGCAATCGGCAACTTAGTAAGTTTCGCCCCATGCACATCGCCCTTTTCGGTGCTACTTGCACGATGCTTTGCCGTTCCATTGCTAAAAGCCATCAGCCGCCATGAGTGATGTTATTCCAGACACAACCCGCAACAACCGATGGCAATCAGCAACTTAGTAAGCTTCGCAACATGCATTTCTCCCCTTGCGGTGCTACTAGCACATTGCTTTGCCGTTCCATTTCTAAAATCCATCAGCCGCCACGAGCGTTGTCGCCTCCTGATGTTAGACACAACCAGCAACAACCGATGGCAATCGGCAACTTAGTAAGCTTCGCCCCATGCACATCGCCCCTTTCGGTGCTACTTGCACGATGCTTTGCCGTTCCATTGCTAAAAGCCATCAGCCGCCACGAGGGTTGTCGCCTCCCGATGTCTCCATCGACTGATGGCAATCGACAACTACTGAGCTTCGCCCCATGCGCACGGCGCCTTGCGGCGCTACTTGCACGACGGTCCGCCGTTTATTGTCTAAAGCCATCAGCTGCCACGAGCGATGCTAGACACAACCAGCAACAACCGATGGCAATCGGCAACTTAGTAAGCTTCGCCCCATGCACATCGCCCCTTTCGGTGCTACTTGCACGATGCTTTGCCGTTCCATTGCTAAAAGCCATAAGCCGTTACTAGCGATGTCTCCATCGGTTGTTCCGCCCGCAACAACCGATGGCAATTGGCAACTTAATAAGCTTTGTCCCGTGCACTTCGCCCCTTGCGGTGCTACTCGCACGTTGCTTTGCCGCTTCATTGCCGAAAGCCATATGCCGCCACGGGCGGGGGTGGACATACATACATAACCCACAACAACCGATGGCAATCGGCAATTAGTAAGCATCGCCCCATACACTTTGCCCCTTGCGGTGCTACTAGCATGTTGTTTTGCCGTTCCATTACTAAAGGCCATCAACCGCCATGAGTGATGTAATGCCACACAACCCGCAACAACAAATGGAAATCAGCAACTTAATAAGCTTCGCCCCATGCACTTTTCCCCTTACGGTGCTACTCGCATGTTGCTTTGCCGTTTCATTGCTGAAAGCCATTTGCCGCCACGAGCGTTGTCTCCTCCCGATTTTGCCCGTAACATCCATTGGCAACTCGGCACTTACTAAGCTTTGCCCCATGTGCACGGCACCTTGAGGTGCTACTTGCATGATGCTCCACCTTTTGTTGCCAAAAGTCAATGTTTGTCGCAAGCGGTGCGACCCCCAGGCATGCTACGAGCCCGCACGAGTACTTGCCGGCGTGGATTGTGAACTTCGGGGACGTAGCACGGCCAAGCCATGCATGCCCCATAAGCCCACACCCCATTCCAGCATCACCCATGCGTGCCCACACTGCCTGGCAGCCGGCACCTTGAGGTGCCTTTCAACACCTCTGCCCCCCTTATATATACTTAAAAAAAAACTCAAGTTTCAGGAGTAGACATGTTTTGTCCAGAGAATCATAATGGAGTTGTACAACACCAAATAGCACAAACCAAGGTACAACTTAGCTAATATATTCACAAATGACTTTTAAACATTGTAAATGATATTTTTTACAAAAAAATATTTTTTTATTTTTATTTTTATTATAAAACGAAAAATACATGGAAAAATAGTAAAAAATAGGAAACTTATTATAAAATTAGGGAAAATAATGGAAACAATTTCCAATACATCTAGTAATATAATATTACACATAAAAGAGTAATTATTTTTATATAAAATTAACATAACAACTATTTAAAATTACAAAAAAATAATAAAAAATAGATAAAAAATAGGTAAAATACATAATATTTTTGTAAAACCATATGGATGACCAACCACCATTAATCATGAGTAAATTCCATTGTCGCAACCGCTATAAGTGATTCCGACTTAAAACCGCCGGCGCCAACCATCACGCGTCCACCAACCGTCGCCGGTTGCTACCGCAAACCACCGCTACTTTCCATCACCGCCACCAACGACCACTACCATCATTGCGTTTGACATGTTGCTAAGCATTTGGCTAGCACTAGACATTGAGCGGCGTGGAGCTGCGTGGAGACACGTCCTGACCCGTGCCATGGCCATGCACAAAACGTCGTGACCCGTGCCATGGCCATTGAAAGCCATGCACTGCCATGGCCTGCCACGTCCTTACTCGTGCCATGGCCATGGCCTCCCACGTTCTGATCCGTGCCATGGCCATGCAATGTCATGACCTATCACGGCCTGCCACGTCCTGACCAGAATTCTCTCTCTCTCTTTCTTTGCAATATTGCTCTTGTTCTTTTATTATTTTATAACACGTTATCAGTATGAGACTCTAACCAATTGAGTAGAAGCTTTGGGATTGAGCACAATGATTGTCAATTGCTCCATGAACTTCCTTTATGATTAAACTTTAGATTTAAGGTAAGTATTTTACTTTTCTCTTTCAAATTCTTGACATAATATTATTTGATTTTAAATACAAGTAAAGACGATAAATTTTATTTGCAACTCTAATGGAGTTTGAAAGAAATTATAACCACCCAAAGTGGTAAAATTTCTATGCCTTGCCATGATCATGTGGGCAAAGAATGAAAATCCGTCCCATTGAATTTGCTCCATTCTCATTCCCTTTAGAGAATGTGATAGCAGTATGTGATAAGTCTAAAAGAAGATAAAATAATTACCGTGAAGGTATCAATGTATGTGGATGTGGTAATAGACAAATTTATAATCATCGTCATTGTGATAATGAGAATTATAAGGATTCTCAAAATAATCCATCACTCTGTGAAAGTATATTTGTCATCGATTTGACATGAGATTTTATAAAGCACATGTAGATGATTATGGTCCATTCATGATGTGAATGTGACAACATCTCATTTATGAATACATATTCATTCTTCAAAGAATATGAACGTGCTAGTGGTAGCGAATATACCACACTCACCTCTAGAAGGAGGTTTGAGATGATATAAGAAAATAATATCATTATTATGGCATGAATGGTCATTGGTCACGTACCTATTGTACGCCAAAAATATTTTGGCAATGTGATTATTAAAGGACAACAATAATGCAAGAAACATATCTTGCATATAATTTTGACCATAACCATAATGGTATAACTTTCTCTTTAAAATAAATATTCACCACATGAATATTGATGAATCTGTGGTAGTACAAAATTAATTAAGAGCTATGGAAGAGCCAATTATTACTATATCGGAGAAACATAATTAATTACCAATAAGGTATTGTGTTGTAGTACGTCTCAAAGAAACTTATTTAGTTTCCAAAGTATACGCGAAAGCGGTTGATTATATTGAGACAATAAATAAAAGAAAGATTTAATATCTTCTATTACTACATCTTGTAGCGGGGTAATATGTATGTGAAAAGTTACCCGCTTTATTCTCCAATTTGTACTACATAAATAATAGAATACCACAATGAAATGGATATTTTATTGATATAAAACCCATATCATAATAAACTTGGAGTTTATTCATAATTGCACACATCATGGTGTAAATATGAAATTTATCAATATTGATAATTTATTCAGTTGGCATAATTGGTTTAGCCATATCAATTTAAGTATGATGTGCAAAATAAAAGAGAATTCACATGGGTAAATAATAAAGAACTAGAAAGTTCTTTACGAATTCTCTTACATTGCTTGTTCTTATTAATTAATAGACCAATTAAAATTGGGATTGAATCCCATGAATGCTGGAAATATCAAAGGTGAATATGGGCTCGTTCACCTGCCATGTATACTACATAAGATGCATCTATGAGATGGTTACATGTGCGATTATTATTAACCCGCAACATGGTGTTTGCGAGACAACTTGCTCAATAATTTAATTTAGAGCATATTACAGATTTTCTATTCAAGAAGTTCATCTTGATAAGTTGGTTTACATCACAGCTGGTTTAGCAAAATGATTTATTGAGTGCGTCCACTAAAATAGCTAAACTATTGCTTATGAGAACAAAGTTATATATATCAGTTTGATATATGTTATATACGAAAGTATATTATTTTGTCCCCTCACAAGTGGTTCAGGCCAGGAACCAAATAATTCTATTATATTATTTATTGATGTGCGGTGTATATTTTGATTAACACCATAAAGCACAAAAATGAGTTCTCAAAGTTGAGAAAACAAGTTAGTTTTTCTAACATGATGGGGGACAAGATACAACAGTCGAGAAAAGTTACATGGAATGAATTATCATTTATACATCTAGATCCTCGAATAAAATAATATGAACTTGAAGTTCATAAAAGGATAATTCATGTGCAATTTATTGCAAAGCATGCTAGACGCATTTGCTGACCCAAAGAAAGTAACTATATTCTCACTGCAAATGCTCATATTATAATAAGTCCTAGAAGGACAAAATCTATGGTAAGCTTAAAGCGTATAGACAAATCAGTTTCAAATAAATTTCTTGATAAAGAAGATGGGCAAATAATCAAAATGATCATAATAAAGGAAGCAAGTGATCTAGAAGATCACATGACATAACACTTCATAATATCTCATGAGAGATTCAGGTACCTGAATATATGAATGAAGAGATTTCTATGTTATGTCATTATGAAAATACATTGAAACTGATATAAAATCTTTGTCGACGTCAACCTTCAAGAAGCTAGTGCACAAGATTGGAATGTGAAGGCTCAAGGATGTGAATTGATGCTCTCATGAGTTAATGCGCGTTGTACTCTTTTTTCCTTACAAGGTTTTGTCCCACTGGATTTTCCTTGCGAGGTTTTTAACGAGGCAACCAAACGGCGTATTATTAGATATGTGTACTCTTTTTCCTTTTCTAGATTTTTTTCCCATTGGATTTTATTTTAGTTAAGGTTTTAATGAGGCACATTACTTGTTGAGTAGACATTCAAGGGGGAGTATTAAGAATAAAATTCTATTTGGAATGAATGTCTATCTTGCGGAGGGTTTTACTTTGTGACTAAGTCATATTTCTCGTATAAATAGAGGGGTCTTACCCCATTATAAATCATCTCAAAATTTAATAAGAATTCTATCTCTTTCTTTGTAATATTGCTCTTATTCTTTTATTATTTTATAACATTATCAATTTTTTTTTGTAAACAGCATTTTTCCTTTAATAAGCGTTACGTAATTAATTAAGGCGGAGAAAATAAAAAGCTAACATATACTATACTATAAGTTTGAAATATAATTACGTATAAATATTTAAAGAGTTGAGACCAACGTGCGAAAATGAGGGCTTGCTTTCTCTCTGTTTCTATGTAGAACAACAAACAATACACACATAAAACACAGACGCACACACGTATATATATCCGTCAGATTTGCTCAGACAATTGTTTCTTCTTCGATCTGTAAGTTAATTAATTACTTCATATACGAATTTTCTCTCGTTTTATCACTCTATCCTTTGAATTGAATCAGCAATTTTCACTATTTTCGGTGTGCTTTTTGGTTTGATTTTGGTGATTTTTGAGATTGTTGAGATCAAATGAAAACCCTAGATCTTTCTGGATAACGGATTTTCCGTATGTACTTGAAGTTTTGAGGTCGGATCTGATACTTGTTAGCTCGATTTTGAAGTTGAATTTCGAGAATTTTATAAGCCAATTTTGTTAGGGTTAGGCTTTTATATTGAGTAAAATTCATGGCTTCGAATCCTCCGTTTATACTGGAGGATCAGACGGATGAGGATTTCTTCGATAAATTGGTCAATGATGATGACGATGATGTTGGTTTTAATGTAACTACACCGGGCTCGGGCTTGGGCATGAGCTCTAGCCCGGTGTACATCCATGGGAATGACTCTGATGAGGTCAAAGCATTTGCTAATCTCAGTATCAGTGATGATACCAGTGCTAGAGCTGATAATATAAGGGAGAAGAGTAGTGGTTTTCAGGCAACTACATCGTCAGCAGAACCAGGACTGGGCTTGGACGCGAGACAGGTCTACGTTGATGGGAATGAATCTGACGAGGTTAAAGCCTTTGCTAATCTCAGTATCAGTGATGGCAATAGTGGAGTTGATAATATAACCGGTGATAAAGGTGTTAATTGCAATGCTAAAACAATGTTAATTGTTGAGGGGAATGGAAAGAAGAAGAGTAGTGGTTCTTTAGTGTCATTGGCTTCTGGGGGGTTGGATGGTTTACTCGAGTGGAGCAATGGTAATATTGAGACTGAGGTAATGGCTGATAAGATGGAGAATCACACCGGTGGATCAGGAAACTCGGGTGTGAAGGAGGTTGGATGGAGTGCGTTTCATGCTGATCCAGTTACGAATGGCGATAATTCCGGGTTTGGATCATACATGGACTTTTTCAGTGAATTGGGGGATAATAATGATGGTGGTGCAATTGGAAATGCTGGGGAGGATGTGAATAAGGGGTCAACTGTTGTGCCAGCCGATCAAGTTCATGACACGAAACAAGTTCATGAAACGTCATATTTGGATAATACTAGCAGTTCGTTAACACAGGGTCAAGATGGTTACGGCTATGATGCTACCACAGGACAAGTTGCAGATGGACATGATCTAAACAGTAGTCAATACTGGGACGATCTTTATCCGGGATGGAAGTATGATGCAAACACCGGGCAGTGGTATCAGGTTGATAGTATTGATTCAGGTGCTAATGCACAAGGGAGTACTGATTCTAATTTGATTTCTGATTGGGCAGTTTCTGATGGAACGCCAGAGGTCTCGTACCTACAGCAAGCTGCTCAGTCTGTTTCTGCTAATGCGGCCAAGAGTGTTACGGCTGAGAGTGTCGCTAATTGGAATCAGGTTTCCCAGGTGAGCAATGCTGCTGAGAACGTGGCAAACTGGAATCAGGCTTCACAGACGAGTGACAATGGCGGGGTTGTGACTGACTGGAATCAGGTGTCACTGGCTAGTGATGCAGGTGCTGTCACGACTGACTGGAATCAGGCCTCACAAATCAACAATGGGTATCCATCGCATATGGTTTTTGGTCCTCAGTACCCTGGTTGGTATTACGATACGATTGCGCTTGAATGGCGCTCTCTGGAGAGCTACACATCGTCTGCTCAATCAACTGTTCAAGGTGATGGGCAGCTGGATCAGACTGGATTGGCTTCGCAGCAGAATTTCTCTCACAATGATGATCAAAGGAATTACGGGCACAAAGAGAATAGTGGATTCCAAGGTTTTAGCAGTGCAGGAGGAGATTACAACTGGTCCGGCTCTTTTGGTAAGTACAATCAGAATAGCTCAAATTTGTCGCAAAATGAAAATGTTGCAAAGAGTTACCCTGTATCAGAATATTGGGGGAGCCAGCAATTAGAGAATCACTACAACCAAGAATTTTCTACAAGCAGCAATATTAACAGGCAAATGTCTAATCATTATGAGGGAACAGTTCCATACAATGCAAAAGCAATTCAAAGTCAAGGTAACCAAGGCTTTTTCTCTGGTGGGGGTTTTGATCAGCAATTTAGTCAGCCGACACTTCAGCAACATGAGCAAAAGCATGCCTCTAGTGATTATTACGGTAGTCAAACCACAAGCAGTTATTCCCAGCAAGCATTTCAGAGCAGCCAGCAGTTTTCTCATGCTCCTGCTGCAGGAAGATCATCTGCTGGCCGTCCTCCACATGCTTTAGTCACTTTTGGTTTTGGTGGAAAACTGATTGTGATGAAAGATAATAGTTCATTTGGAAACCAATCCTTTGGAAGTCAGGTTTGTATCATTGTTTCTTTATTTTGTCTTTTCCCAATATTTTGCGGTGCACTACTCTTACTAATTATCGGAAGTATTTTTGCATGTTGGGTAAAGAATCCTGTAGGAGGTTCAATATCTGTGCTCAACTTGATGGATGTTGTCTCTGAGAGAGTTGATACTTCAAGCCTTGCGATGGGGGCATGTGAATATACCCGAACTCTGTGCCGGCAATTATTCCCTGGTCCACTAGTTGGTGGAAATCCCAGTACCAAGGAGTTTAATAAATGGACTGATGAGAGGATTGCAAACTCTGAATCTCCTGACATGGATTACAGGAAAGGCGAAGTTTTGAGGTTGCTTCTGTCATTGCTAAAAATAGCATGTCAGTATTATGGGAAACTTCGTTCTCCTTTTGGTACTGAGGCTGTGTTAAAGGTAAGTTTGAAAATTTGTTGGAATAACATGCCTCTATTTAGTTATTGACTATGTGTTTCAACCTGTTAAAACGAACTGTCTGGTCCAACTAACAACCACAACAACAACAACCCATTATATTCCCACAAAGTGGGGTCTGGGGAGGGTAATATGTAGACAGGCCTTACCTCTACCCGAAAGGGCAGAGAGGCTGTTCCAACTAAGTTAAGTTTTATTCCATTGCTTATCGTTTTTCGTTTTTGTTGCCTAAATAGGCATATCTTAGTTCTAACTCCTTTCACTTTTAATGCCCTTGATATCCCATCTAATCTGGAGTTGCTTTAGTTGGGTTACAGGATTAAATGTCATCTTTGTCAACTGAAGTACTTGGTTGCCTTTAGTGGTCAAAGTTCATTCAATTTGAGAACTTATGGTATCAACACATAAGATCTTATGCTTCGTTTTACATGTTTTGCATTTAACATAACCTTTGGCTTTCTAGATAAATCTTTCTTTATATTTTGATTATTTTACTAGATCACCTATGGCTGGGTGCACCCAGTGTTGTCAAAGGCGCGCTTAAGCCCGCTTAAGCCCTGAAGCTAGGCTCAAAACACGTTGAGCGCTTCGCTTCGCTTTGTGTGCGCTTTAGTGTGACATCAAGGCTCTAAGGCATACTTTTCCTTGCCAATGAGTATAATCTTGAAAAGGCGTCATTAAACAATTTATATTTCACTTTCTAGTAAATTTTTTCGAATTTCTTTGTCCATATATTTATTATTCATGCTTTCAATTAATAGTCTTGGACTACATATACATATTTTAACTTTTTCTCCCGTTGCGCCTTTTTTCATTAAAGCCCATACTTTATTTGCGCTTTGCGCTTAAATTCTCAGCGGACCTTAGAGCTTTTTTGCACTTTTCATCTTTGATAACACTGGGTGCACCTCCCCCAAGTTCGAGGAATTCGAATGGCTTCTCTTCCATAAATGATGAAAACATTAGGTAGGAAACAAGAAAGAAAAATCCAGTAATGGTTGTCAATAGCTAATTACAACAACAACAACTACCCAGTATAGTCCCACGGGGTGGGATTTGGGGAGGGTAATATGTACGCAGGCCTTACCCCTACCCGATAGGGCAGAGATGCTGTTTCCAATCGACCATCGACGAAAGATCGAGAAAAGGAAAAAAACAAAAACAAAACAATTATAGCGGTAGCAATGGCATTACTCCCCTCTGTTCATTTATGTGGCACACTTTTCTTTTTAAGCTGTTACAAAAAGAATGGCCCCTTTCTGTATTCGAGAAGGAATGACCCCTTTCTATCTTTAGAAACCATTTGACTTTAAACTTATCCATTTCACCCTTAATGAGATAATATATAGCCACACAAATGTTTATGGTTTGTTTTCGACCACAAGTTTCAAAAGTCTTTCTTTCTTTATTAAACTCCGTGCCTAACTAAACTATGCCGCATAAAATGGCACTGAGATCTAACGAAGAGAGAAGAAACTGAAAAGTCTTGATGACTTTCTCTCCATTGTCTATATCACTCTTTATCTCAAAGAGCGTCCGCTCAAGAGTGGCTGGAGGACTTTGGGTAGAAGCGTTTCTTTTCCTTTATCTTGTGTTCTCTTTGATGATTTTCACTGCAGAAGAACATGCCATTGTCATTTGAAAAAATCTTTTGTTAGAAATTAACACTATAGTCCATAGCAGTGTAATAGCTTATACAACAACAACAACAACCCAGTATATTCCCACAAAGTGGGGTCTGGGGAGAGTAATATGTAGACAGGCCTTGCCTCTACCCAAAAGGGCAGTGTAATAGCTTATACTAACTAGGAAGCAGTATTGAAGTTGTGAACTAGCTTGTCTTAGTTTTGATGAATTTACATATGTTCTTCAGTACTTGGTTAAAGTTGGAGAAGTTTGGTAAACTTGCTTTTTCTCATTCCAGTTTAATCTCGTCAAAACAAAGTTTATGAAGGAACGTTTTCCCTTTTTAAATGTCTTTTAAAATTTTCAATTTGGAAAACCATCTAGCCTGATAGCATGTAAATAGCTCCTGTCTAATTTTCGTTTCACCAAAATCAACAAACTCAGTAGCAGTTGCTAACTTGGTTCTTCCATTTCAACAGGAAAGCGATGCTCCAGAAACAGCGGTAGCAAAATTGTTTGCATCTGTGAAGAGGAATGGGATGCAATTCAATCAATATGGCGCCGTTGCCCAATGCTTGCAGCAATTGCCTTCTGAAGGACAGATGCGGGTAGTTCTTTAATACTTTTTGTTCTTCAGTTGCTATTTTAATTGTTTGCTAGACCAGCCAACTGTTTTCAGTATGTGCTTTAGGCTACTGCTGCTGAGGTTCAAATTCTTCTAGTTTCTGGAAGAAAGAAAGAAGCATTACAAGTTGCACAAGAGGGTCAGTTGTGGGGGCCAGCTCTTGTTCTCGCTGCACAACTTGGTGAACAGGTTTGTCTGGTTCTAAGTGGGCCTTTAGCGACCACCCTTCTGCCTCCCTCCCTCTCTCTATATATGTGTGTGTGTGTGTGTATCTTTCTAGTAATATACTTTGACTTCATGGGTTATTGTAGTTCTATGGAGAAACGGTGAAGCAAATGGCACTTCGACAGTTAGTAGCAGGGTCACCTTTGCGGACACTATGCCTATTAATTGCAGGTCAACCAGCTGATGTCTTTTCTGTAGATTCTACAGTTCAAAGTGGCATGCGTGCTGTAAATGTGGCTCAGCAGCCTGCACAGGTTTTGTTTTTGTAACTTGTTACAACCAGTTGTTCATTAGCTTATTTGCTGCCTTTTTCCGTTGATCTCATTCTTCATGATTTGCCTAAGCCCCTGGAAGGCTGGAATGGGGCAATTAAAGGAGTTCTTCTCTCTAATAGAGTATATCATTTCTATAACATGCAGTACATTTATAAACATAGTGTTATAATCATTCTTTGGCTATTAAAGTTTTGAAAAAAGTTCAGAAGACATTTAAGTATCTACATAAAGGTTAATAGTGAGAAATAACTGAAAATGGAACATGGAACATAGCTATGTATATTTTGATATTTGGAATTTCAATAATGCCTGCACTTTTGAAGTCCGAGGACTTCTTTTGGTTGGGGATAAATTAGGTGTGGGCACTAGGGTTCAAATCCTAGCGGAGCATAGAGACAAAAAAACAATGGGTAATTTCGTCCCATCTGCTTAAGCCTTGGTGCGTAAAGCTACTTGATACCTGTTCTAGGAGCTAGTAGGTACCCGGTAGAATAGTCGCGGTGCACGCAAGCTGGCCCAAACACCCATCATAACCCCCCCCCCCCCAGTCAGGGCTTGGCTTGACCCTGTGTTCTCCCGGGTCGGAGGCGAGAACTTGCGCAGTCCTGTCAGATGTGCAGAACCTTAATGATGCCCCACATAGGATTCAATAGTCACCCTTAACCATTATGATTGTTTGTGAATGTTGTTTGAAGTTCATCTTTTTATGTCTTCATATTGCTTTTGGTCGTTTTATTACGTAACCCCGTAAATTGTAAGTGCATCACTTTCTCTTGTTTTCCCGTTTCTGGGGCAATTGGCTTTCTGCTGTTTCCTTCCCTATTTTATTGCTTGTTGAGGATCTTAGGTTAACACTTTGTCTGGATTATTACCTTATTTTGATTTCTTCTCTTTATGCTAGTTTGGTGCTAATGTCATACTGGATGACTGGGAAGAGAATTTGGCTGTGATCACTGCAAACAGAACAAAGGATGACGAACTGGTGCTTATTCATCTTGGTGATTGTTTGTGGAGAGAGAGGAGTGATGTAAACCTTATGCCTTGCTTTTCTTATATTACTCTCTTCAGTGGATTACGCTCCACCTTAACTTTATTCTCTGCTTCTTACATATATTTTCCTTTTTAAAAAACAATGATCTAGATTGTTGCTGCACACATTTGCTATCTAGTGGCCGAAGCAAACTTTGAACCATATTCAGATACAGCGAGATTGTGTCTTGTGGGTGCAGATCACTTGAAATTTCCCCGAACTTATGCTAGTCCAGAGGCTATTCAGGTGCTGCTGACTATAATTTTTTGTGCATTTTCTAGTCATACGACGAAATGTGAAACATCTTGTGCCACAGCTAGCATATGCACTCATATAACTGTATGTGCTACTTGGCTAACACGGGTTTATCGCTTGACTGATCTAATATTTGTATGGACAGAGGACTGAGATTTATGAATACTCAAAGGTGCTGGGGAATTCTCAATTTATTCTCCTTCCTTTTCAACCATATAAACTTCTGTATGCACACATGTTAGCTGAAGTTGGGAGGATATCGGACGCATTAAAGTATGTATCTTAGTTTTATGTTCAGCATAGTTCCTTGAAATCCTTTCAACTGGTTGCTTAGCATTTTTAATTTTAGGTACTGTCAGGCATTGTCGAAATCACTTAAAACTGGCCGAACCCCTGAGACTGAAACATTGAGACAGTTAGTGTCATCCCTTGAGGAAAGGATTAAAACTCACCAACAGGTACCCCTCTTTATCCTCTCATCTATGTTGAATGATTGTCTCAGGGTTACTTATGGTGGAACTTTCTGCATTCAGGGAGGGTTCTCCACAAATTTGGCTCCTGGAAAATTGGTTGGTAAATTGCTTAACCTTTTTGATAGCACGGCTCATCGTGTTGTTGGGGGCTTACCACCACCAATGCCAACAAGTGGCAGTTTACAAGGGAATGAACAACATCAGTTTGCGGGGTCTAGAGTTTCAAGTAGTCAGTCAACCATGGCAATGTCATCACTGATGCCCTCAGCATCTATGGAACCAATAAGTGAATGGGCAGCAGATAGCGGTAGGATGTCAATGCACAGTCGAAGTGTTTCAGAGCCTGACATTGGAAGAACTCCAAGACAGGTGTCTTATCCTGTTTCTGTGTAAATATTACATTTGACTGGATCTATCTGATCTGGTTTGAAAAGATAGTTTATTATGTATTTCTGTAGGATCACGTGGACTCGTCAAAGGAAGCAAGCTCAAGTAACAGAGGAAGCAATGCATCAGGAGCTGGAGGGACATCACGCTTTCCTCGCTTTAGCTTTGGCTCCCAGCTTCTCCAGAAAACTGTTGGATTAGTCCTCAAACCTCGTCAAGGCCGTCAGGTAGATTATTTATTTTTCTTCACTGTCATTTTCTAGATTGTGGTCCTCATAAAGTTTGATGTCGAGACTTGTTTCCATTTGTCTGGATTCCTTGCAGGCAAAATTGGGTGAAACGAATAAATTTTATTATGATGAAAAACTTAAAAGATGGGTAGAGGAAGGGGCTGAACTTCCTGCTGAGGAACCGGCCCTTGCACCTCCACCAACCACTGCAGTTTTCCAGAATGGAGCACCAGATTATAACTTGAAGAATGTATTAAAAAGTGAAAGTTCTATATGCAACTATGGATTTCTGGAAATGAAGAGTCCAACTTCTGCTGATAATGGTTCGGGAATCCCACCTCTTCCGCCTACATCCAACCAATTCTCGGCTCGTAGTCGTGTTGGTGTCCGGTCAAGGCAAGTATTGGCTTATTAATTATCTTTGGATAATTGAACCTTTGGTGGCTTAGGCACAACGGCCGTTATTTGTTTTCTTGGTCTGATTCTGAAATAGGATGTTTAATTGTTAAGAATATACTTTGATAAGCAAAGGAATTCTTTCAAAGGTTTCAACAGAGAAACCTGACTGGCTTCTCTTCCATCTTTTGGCAGGTATGTTGACACATTCAACAAGGGTGGTGGTAATCCAACAAATCTTTTCCAATCACCTTCTGTTCCTTCCATAAAGCCTGCTACTTCTGGCAATGCCAAGTTTTTTGTTCCCACCCCAATGTCTCCCGTTGAAGAGACGGGGAACAGTACTTCCAATGAGCAAGAAACTTCAAGTAATAGCGAGAATGATTCAGTCACTACTGTTAATGGATCGTTCCAGTTTCATGCGCCAACATCGAGCGCGCCTATGCAAAGATTTGCAAGCATGGACAACCTCTCAAATAAAGGAGCTGGCACTGGCTCTCTATCATCGTACTCCCGGCGAACTGCATCATGGAGTGGAAGCTTTCCTGATGCTTATTCCCCTAATAAATCTGAAGTAAAACCACCAGGCAGTAGATTGAGTATGCCTCCGTCATCATTCATGCCTAGTGATACTAATTCGACTCACTCAATGAATGGTGGCAGTTCTGGTGATGACCTTCATGAAGTAGACCTGTGAAACAGTAGATGTATATACTAAGTTTTGTTCGTCTTCGTGGTATCCTGCTCAAAATCTCTTCGCTTTTTTTGGTAAGCAGTGAAGTGTGATCAAGGAAGCTGGAAACCTTTCCTCTCCCCTCTTTCTCACACCCCAATATACCTTTTTCTCCTCTCTTTTTATTTACCTACTTTTTGTAAGATCAGTTGTATGTTGAAAGCAATATCTTATTTAGATTAGGTATAGGTTTTTATTTCTTGTTCTTTTTCCTTTTTCTTCTGCTAACACCTGTCGTTCCAAAGACCTGTTATAACACAAGGAAAGTGGCGTCTGATAACATTGTACAGTTGATTTGTTCATTTATTGAGGAAGGGAACTCTCATTTGATAAATTTTGAATTAAAGTATGTTATATCGCTGCAGAAGAGAACTGTTAAGAAAATATGTTATCCTTGTTTCTGATATTCAATGCCCAAAAGAATTGGGACACTGCATATTAGTTAGCTTTCTAGTTGCATATTAGTTTCTTTTAACTTATGTGATGCCTTGAGAGTGTGGGCTAATGCTCTTAGACTGATTGTAAAGACGTTTGTTAAGGAAAAGGGAAAAGAACACAATGTTAGTTTGAACTCAAAATTTATGTTACAATCTGTAATATCAAAATCAATACACATTACATGTATAAACTAATTGACCAATAAAAAATAAAACAATGTTGCTAATGTCTTGACAAGTCTCAAGCTTGAGAACATCCTTGTACGTACAAAATTTGCTATTGTGTACTTTTTCTAATGTTATTTCAGATTCAAAACAGTGCAAGATTTTGAAACATTCCTTGTGTCTCTAGTAGCAGCTGCCGTGGCGGATAGTGGGACTTCAATGGTTGGTAATGGCAATTCAATGGTTGATAATGACAATTCAATCGCTGATAATGGCAGTTCAATGCCTGATCTCTCTCTGCCATTTCATCGAACAATTTCTTTCCAATCTCAAACGACACAAAAGCATCAATTGCACCATATTCGACTTGCTCATAGCTCAAATTCTCAGCATCCCACTTACTCAAAGTAACGTTCTCTGGCTTTTCCATTACTTTCCCAAGTACTGCTTTTGCCATTCTCTTCAAACCCATCTTTCCATACACATATTCACCATAATACAAAAATGCAAGTTTGTTCAAATCCACAGTATTCGCGACAAAAAGCCCGTGATCACACATCAACTTCTCAGCATCTCCCTCAACCCCGACACCAACGAATGTGAAATTTGGGTTACTCAGAAACTGTGCGAGGTATCCGGGCATGGAATCTTTGTGTAGGAGTTGAAAAAGAAGGCAACGTCGGCCTACACAAAGTTGGAGAAGAGCAACTGGTTGTTTGTCTTTTGGATTGAAATAAGGGAGCCACTCGATATCAAGACCAATAAGGAGTTTGTGCAGTATACGCCTATGAGTATGATAAGTATGCAAAATCCAGTCATTAACAACAATTGCATTCTTCGTTACAGTAACCTCAATTTGGTCACTGTAGAAAGAAACTCCGTACACTTCAGCCATTGATAAACAACAGCAAAACAGAGAACTTTTGTTAATATGGAGTATAACTTGTGGAATGGAATGAATAAGGAGCTCTACCTACTATTTATATAAGAGAGCGAGTTTCCTACTCCTTGTTGAATTTGGTTTGCAACAAGAATTAAAACGTTAGTTTCCTAATTTTGTAGCGTCAATTAAATGAGAGTTTTTTACTATAATAATTGTAGTATATGGAAATTTTACTTTCCTACTTAAAATGGGATTCGCAATTGTTTTCCTATTCTGTGTTGGTTTAAGCTTTGGCGGCAAGAATGTAAAACGCGTAACTACAATAACGTCCGCTAGGTAAAGGGATATTTTACTCATGATTCATGAAAACTTATTCGTAATGGTTTTTTTTTTCCAGTTTATTTGGATCAACTTAATGGGTATTTTTATTGATAAATATAAAAATTACTTCTCAAATATCAAGAAACAAACGTAATTAGCATTTTAAATATAGAATCACACATTTTATTATAACAACAAGTAAAATCAACATTTTCACTAGGGAATTACATTTTCTTTCTATATATTAAAAATAAATTCATATCAGTAAAATAACATCTTCAACAAGGGAGTTACACCAAACAAAAGAAGAAAACTAAAAAAAAATTCTTCAATAGATAATTAAATAAACTACTATTCCCAAAAATCAAAATCATAAATTTCATATTCTTTGTAATTAAGCAATATTACGAAATTTTTATCATAATTTAATCGTAAAGATATTTAAATTATATTTAATAACCATAGAATAACACAAGTTTTTATGATATAATAAAAGAAAATAAAAATAGAATTTGATCACAATTCAAAAATTCCAACCGAGACCCACATTCTTCAGATTTGAAAGAAGAAAACTCACAGATTTGAGATTAAGAGGAATGCTTATTTTATGAAATTTTAAAATTTTGGAATCTTTTCTTTTATTCTTGCTAGAGACCACATATAAAATAATAGAAAATAGATGGGGAAAAATTAAAAAATAATTAAACGACAATTAAAAAATTGGAAGGTAGCCGAAAAGGAAAATGACTAGGATAAAAGGAAATAAAAAGCACAAAGAAAAGGAAAAGCCGGAAAAGATTCAAGATAAATTTTAATTTGAATTTATACATGAGAAAAGCTTTCAAAAAGGTCCACCACCTATGATACTTTTATCTAGTTTACGACTACGGATGACAGAATTAAATATTTAACTTAATTTAAGAAAATTCAACATCTATATATGATAATTTTATCATCTTAGCAGATGCCATGCCACCCCATCCTAAAGGAATGGATCCACCCGTAAACTTAAACATAATAAATTAGTATAATTTGATATAAATATTTAGTGGGAGTATATTTTTTTAACACTCCTCTAATATCCTATCTCTTTTGTCTTTTGTGTAATATTCTTCAAGTTTTCAGTCAAGAAAGTGTCTGCTTCGATATCATTCCTATAGTTAAAATTTGTATCTCCCCCAGTATTCAAATTAAATGGAAACATCTACATTCTTCAACAAAGAAAAATTTACTCTCTATAAATAATTAGAAAATCATGATGATTATTGAATAACTAATTGAACTTTAATGTTCACAAATATGTATGGTCAAATCCATATACTTAACGAGAACTAGATGGTCCTCTGAGGTGCGTCATGTACGTACATAAACTTCATGTATACTTTATGTCATTACTAGAAAATGGAACTCCAGTGGTCATGCTCATCCCTTAGCTTGCACTATTTTTTTTTTTTTTTGGTGTTCTTTCCCATGTGTTATATTTGTGAGAAATTTAAAAATAGTCAAATTTACAACTGATTGTTCAAAAATAGCCTAGTTTCAAAAGTAATCGAAATTTAGTTACTTTTCATGTAAAGATAAATCTGAAAGAAACATTGTTCAATATCCGAAAAATACGCTAGTATATTATACTGGAGTGCCAGCATAAGTATGCTTGAGCTCCACCATATTATACTGGAGTTTCAAGATAAGTATGCTGGAACTCCAACATAATATGATGGAGTTCCAACAAGTATAATTGTCCAGTATAATATACTAGAGTTTGGAGCACCGGTGCTCCAGTCTCCGGTATATTATATTGGAGGCGGCAAAGTATACAGGTCCAGTATAATTTGCTGGAGTTCATACACAGGTGCACCAAACTCCAGTATATTATGCTGAACCGGTCATTGTTGCAGCAAAATAATGGCTATTTTTTGACTTTGTAAACGCTAGCTATTTTTTGAATGACCAGTCCAAAAACTGGCTATACCGTGCTATTTTTACGTTGTATTCGTATTTAGGCCCGACTAAATTCTAATTTGTGCTGGCCTTGTTATGCCAAAACGTAAATGTTTAAGTCTAACCACTACACTTAACAACAACAACAATAATAACAACCCGATAAAAATCTCACAAGTGAGGTCTGGGGAGGGTAGAGTGTATGCAGGGTGAATGTATAGGCAAATATATAGAGCACGTGAACCCATGGCCTTTTCACCAATCTATGTATTTGATGTACATATTTTTTAAAATTGATCTAATACTATCTGTGGCACCCTTGCTCCAGAGAGACTAAATGATGCATTTGATTGAATGCTAAGTTATTTACCTAGAGGAGCAATGATCAAATCCCAATTAGTACTTACTTTTTTCTTCTTTCTTTAATAGTGCACTCATGGTAAAAAAGCCTAAATCCACCTCTGAGCGTACGCAGACCTTATCTCTACTTTGGAGAATAGAGAGGCTATTTAAGAAAGACCCTCGGCTCAATTAGAAGAAAAGAAACAATAGACAAAACCACTATACTTAATAATTTTATATTAAAATGTTTGAAATCATCATATAAGATTTCATATATTGGGTAATAGAGTAAGCTGCTAAATACAAGTTTGTTATTATCTGAACAATCTAGTGCTGTGTCTCATGTCGTTATATTAAGGCATTTTGCTTTTGAAGTAATAGTTTTACGAAACAGAGTAAACTGTCATGCCAAAAAATCTTTTATGTATTGTACATGTTGGGAATAAACTCCCACATAAATAATATTCACGGTAATAAAGCGAAATAATAATATAGCACCGAGATACGGTAATTAACAAAAATAAAAGAGTAATAACGATACTAATAATTTTAAGTGGAAAACCCTTCCGAATAAGGAAAATCACGACTCCGAGAGGAGCAAATGATATCACTATAGTAAGGATTATACACTTTGTAGGCCCAAGTAAAATACTACAATGACCACTACAACACTCAAAGAAATAACCCTCTTTGATATTCCCACCTCACTACAATGTCGCTCACTCTCTATTTTTCTCATAGACTATTTTGTTATACCCTGTCTGTGAAGCCTCACTCTTTCTTTCTAACTCTCAGATATATTTCTCTGAGATTGGTGATATAAAAAATGAGAGCCGAAGCTCTCATTTTATAGGCAAAAACAAGCCTCTCATATTCGACATTTCAATATTCTGCAGCATACTTTCTTTGACAGACAAAGAAAACATGGGCTGCTACTAAACTTCTTCCTTCAATCAAGGGGCTGGACCCCACAAATCTCCCCCTCCAGTCCCATTCATCCAAAGGAGGTAACATCAAAGGTGCTAGTTTGAGTGTATGCTAACAAGTTCTTTGCAAAGCTCGAACTTGTCTCTTGGTACTACCTTGGTTAGCGTATCCGCAGGATTTTCGCTTGTGCGAATCTTGTTGACATGTAAAGATTCGTTCTCCACCTGCTCACGAATCCAATGATATCTCACATCTATATGTTTGGTTCTCGCATGGTACATATAGTTCTTACTAAGGTCTATTGTACTTTGACTGTCATAATAGACGACATACTCCTTCTGATTCAATCCAAGCTCTTGAAGGAACCGTTTGAGCCATATCATCTCCTTGCCAGTTTCTGTAGCGGCAATATACTGTGCTTCAGTTGTTGAAAGTGAAACACACTTTTACAACTTAGACTACCATGATATAGCTCCCCCTGAAAATGTAAATAAATATCCAGTAGTGGATTTTCTGTTGTCAATGTCACCCGCCATATCAGTATCTGTATAGCCCTTCAAGATTGGATAAGATCCTCCAAAGCACAAACAATCTCCCACGGTACCTCTCAGGTACCTGAGTATCCATTTGACTGCTTCCCAATGTTCCTTTCCAGGATTTTCAAGAAACCTGCTGACAACACCAACTGCGTGAGCAATATCAGGTCTAGTACATACCATTGCATACATCAAGCTTCCGACTGCTGAAGAATAAGGAACTCTAGCCATGTTCCCTTTCTCCTCCATTGTTGTAGGACACATCTTTTTGCTCAACTTTAGATGACTAGCAAGAGGTGTGCTGACTGGCTTAGCATTCTTCACGTTGAAGCGTTCGAGTACACGTTCAATGTACTTCTCCTGAGATAGCCACAACCTTCTACTTGTTCTCTCTCGAACTATCTTTATCCCTAGAATTTGTTGTGCTGGACCCAAGTCATTCATATCAAATGACTTGGACAGATCTCCCTTCAACTTTGCTATCAGTCCCTTGTCTTTTCCTACAATTAACATGTCATCCACATACAACAACAATATAATAAAAAATTTCTCAGAAAATCTTTTTAAGTATACACATGGATCAGAATAGGTCTTTAGGTATGTTTGACTTTTCATGAATGAGTCAAACTTCATGTACCACTACATTGGTGCCTGCTTTAATCCATAAAGACTCTTATTCAATTTGCACACCATGTGTTTCTTTCCAGCTACTTCAAATCCTTCTGGCTGCTCCATATAAATCTCCTCTTCGAAATCTCTATGAAGAAATGCAGTTTTCACATCCAACTGCTCCACTTCAAGATCTAGGCTAGCTGCTAAGCTCAAAATTGTTCGAATGGAAGTCATTTTGACAACAGGTGAGAAAATTTCATCAAAATCAATACCTTTCTTCTGTTCGAAGCCTTTAACGACCAATCGAGCTTTGTATCTAACCAGCTTGCCATTTCCATCTTTCTTGAGTTTAAAGACCCATTTGCATTTGAGTGGTCTTTTACCCTTTGAAAGTTCAACCAACTTGTACGTGCCATTTTTCTGTAGAGATTCCATCTCTTCTTGCATAGCTTTCATCCACTGATTCTTTTCTGGATGGGACATCACCTCCTTAAGACTTTCTGGCTCCCCCTCATCGCTGATGAGGACATACTTTGTAGAAGGGTACCTGCATGATTCTATCCTTGGTCTCTCTGATCTTCTCAAAGGTTGATGTTGTTCTTCTTCCTGAGTAGGGTGCTCTATTTCCTCGACACCATCATCAAGTTGCTCCCCCCTGCTCAATAACCTCACCAGGTTGCTCCCCCTGCTCGCAACCTTGTCGGTCGTACTTTCTGCACTTGTGGGATTGTTAGAAGTAGAAGGAATAGTAACAAGATTAGGAATTATACCATTCTTCGATTTTTCTGATATATCAGCAGCAGTTCCAACTTCACTTTCTCGGAAGACTACATCTCTGCTTCTGATGATCTTCTTCTTTACATGATCCCGCAATCTGTACTCGAACTCTTCATCTCCATATCCGATAAATATGCACGGAACAGATTTATCATCCAACTTTGTTCTTTGCGCTTTTGGTACATGTGCAAAAGCTCTGCAACCGAACACCTTCAAATGCGAGTAGGACACCTCCTTGTTGGTCCAAACTCTCTGTGGGATGTCAAACTCCAATGGAACTGATGGACTTCTATTGATTAGGTAACATGTTGTCTGAACTGCTTCACCCCAGAATGACTTAGGCAGTTTACCCATTCTGAGCATGCTTCTCACCTTCTCCACAATGGTGCGGTTCATCCTCTCGGCTATGCCATTGTGTTGTGGGGTTCCATGAACTATCTTTTCATGTCTGATCCCATGACTTGAACAATACTCTTCAAATTCCCTTGAAGTGTACTCACCTCCATTGTCACTTCGGAGACGCTTTAGCTTTCAACCAGTCTCCCCTTCTACTAGAGCATGAAATTTCTGGAAAACTTGAAACACCTGATCTTTGGTTTTCAAAATATAAACCCATAATTTTCGTGAAGCATCATCAATAAAAGTAACAAAATATTTATTACCGCCCATTGATTCAATTTATTGGGCCACAAACATTAGAGTGTACTAAATCAAGTATATTCAATTTTCTTTGAGACGATGTCTGAAATGAGACTCTATGCTTCTTACCAAATAAACAGTAGTCACAAGGTTTTACCGTTGTACCTTTGGCATAAGAAATGAGTAATTTCTTGGCAAGAATATGCAATCCCTTCTCGCTCATATGACCCATTCTTTTGTGCCACAAATCTGCAGAAATCCCATCTTGTGCTGCGTTTAATTCACCTTGCCATATTTCTGCATTTGTCTTGTACAACGTGCCACGAGCAACTCCCATTGAAATCACCAATGATCCCTGAGTCTCCACTTTTGATTTTCAAAATAGTTCTCGTATCCATATCGATCTAAAGCAATTCCCGAGATCAAGTTCATCCTCAAATCAGGTACATGCCGTACATCCTTTAGAACCAATGTACATCTAACATTTGTCTTGACACAAATGTCACTAATACCCGCAATCTTTGAGTAACTTGTGTTATCCATTCTCACAGTGCCAAAATCACCTGCTACACATCTGCAAAAACGATCTCTTACCGGTGTGGCGTGGTAAGATACCGCTGTGTCAACCACCCATTCCAACTCTGGACTTGACAGGTGCATGCATTCCTCTTCCTCATTTATAAAAAGGACAACAATATCATTGTTTTGCACCATGCCAGTTGTGTTGTCGTCATTCTTCTGGCCACTGGTTTCACCTTTGCCCTTCCTTGGATTGGGGCAATCCCCTTTGAAGTGACCTGGTTGATCACAGTTGTAGCATTTTCTGGCTATTGATTTGGATCGGTTCTTTGACTTCCCGAGCTCCGGATCTACCATAGTTGCTTAAACTCATTTGATAACTCCTTCCTCTACCTTCTGTGATGAGAGCCTGTCCTTGATTTTCAGGCTTTTTCCTCATCTTCTCATTGAGTAGAAGAGCCGATGTGACATCTTTCAACTCAATAGTAGTCTTACCGTGCAGGATAGTTGTTGCCAAATTATCGTACGAAGATGGAAACGAGTTTAATAGCAATATGGCTTTATCTTCTTCCTCGATTTTCACTCCGAGGTTGGCAAGCTGTGTGATTAGTCCGTTAAATATATTTAAATGTGATAAAAAATTCATACCTTCACCCATGTGTAGGGCGTATAACTGCTTCTTCAGGTATAATTTATTTGTCAGTATTTTGGACATGTATAGGCTTTCCAACCTTGTCCAAATTCCATGTGCAGTGACTTCATCAATGATGTTATTTACCACATCATCCGATAAGTGCAACCTGATTGCACTAACAACTCTTTCATACAAGTCAGCCCAATCCTCAGCTTTCATGGTATCAGGCTTTTGGGCATCAACATCTAGTATCTTGTGTAATCCTTGTTGGATGAGCATATCCCTCATCCCTCTTTGCCATGTTGAGAAACCATTATCTCCGTTGAATTTTGCTACCTCGTACTTTACTCCGGATATTTTTTATTTTTCACCGAGTATAGTACTACCGATAGTGAATAGTATTTTAGTGAACGAGCAGAACCTGTGCTCTGATACCAGTTGTTGGGAATAAACCTCCACAAAAATAATATTCACGGTAATAAAAGCGGAATAATAATATAGCACCGAGATATGGTAATTAATAAGAATAAAAGAGTAATAACGACACCAATAATTTTACGTGGAAAACCCTTCTGAATAAGGGAAAAAATCACGACTCCGAGAGAAGCAACTGATATCACTATAGTACGGATTATACACTTTGTAGGCCCGAGTAAAATACTATAATGACCACTACAAGACTCAAAAGAAACAACCCTCTTTTGATATTCCCACCTCACTACAATATCGCTCACTCTCTATTTTTCTCACAGACTATTTTGTTATACCCTGTCTGTGTAGCCTCACTCTTTCTTTCTAACTCTCATATGTATTTCCTCTGAAATTGGTGATATAAAAAATGAGAGCCGAAACTCTCATTTTATAGGCAAAAACAAGCCTCTCATATTTGACATTTCAATATTTTGTAGCCTACTTTCTTTGATAGACAAAGAAAACGTGGGCTGCTACTAAACTTTTTCCTTCAATCAAGGGGCAGGACCCCACAGTACATAGCCAAATGCATGCATGTATATTCTGAAATAAAATAAAAGGCTACCTACCACTCAAAACCTAAAGAAATGTGAAAGAGTAAGAAATTCATAATAAGTAGAATGAAAATGGGAACATTATATTTTGAAAGAAACACAAAATTGCTTCCCACTGCAGATCAAGTTCTATTTTTTTGCTCTTTACTCTCAAGATCCCAAGGTAAGGTGACTGGAAATTAACTGTTTGGTTCTATATCCGTTAAGGAACTGGCAATTGGGTACACTAAGCTTCTGCTTTGTACGGTATTCGGAAAATACCAAACCATAAGGGTCTATTGGACTTAGCCTTAACCTGCACTTCTGCAAGAGACTTACTATCCACTAAGGAGTTGTTTGGTTGGAAAAAGGTTATCCACAATTAATTATCTCGGGATTAGTTATTCCATATTTTCATGGGGATTAAAAATACTACAGCCAAACATGGGATAAACTCTTCTTAAATTTAGTCCCGGGATTAATTATTCCTTATTCCACATATCAAACGAGCAAGGAACTACGATTTACAAAATGTTCAGAAGTTCATAAGATATGTATTCATAGACTATTTATGGAGGATCCGGTGCACAAAGTATCCCGCGTTCGTTTAGGGTCCAAGGAAGGATCACACCACAAGAGATGTGATTTAGACAGTCTATCCAAATGCAAACATTAGTGTGCTTCCACGGCTCGAGCCGTGACCTATAGGTCACATGAAGATATAGAGCTTTACTGTTGCTCTAAGATTCCTCTTCAACATACTATTTACATAATTATAAAATGCGATGCATGAATTGAAGATCAACCACGGTATGTAGTTGTCAGCCTCGTTTGTTATGGTCTTCGACAAAAACATTAGGACCTAGGGGTGGGCATAAAATCCGAAAAAACGAATTCCGAACCGGACCGAATTAATTCGGTATTTCGGTTTCGGTTTTTTTCGGTATTTCGGTCTAATTCGGTATTGTATTTTTGGTATTTCAGTATTTCGGTACGGTCCTCGGTATTAAAATTTTAAAATTTTGGTATACCGAAATACCGAATTACCGAATTTTTAAAGACATTTTTTTAAGTTGGACCGCATCTCACTACCCAACATTTTAAATTTAATTCCCAGCGCCTCAACCGAACTGCCCAAGCCCAACAACAACATATTTCGTTGTCTTTATGTTTTCAGGCCAGCACGCTATTTTAAGTTTTTTAGTGCCATAAATTTTTAGATGTCTTGGAATTAATTGGGTGATGTCACTACAATTTTACTTTTCTCGTTGAATCAATTGGGTCGTGGAAATATTAGATGTTGTAGTTTTAGTTGATTTTCAATTTATAATGCAAGTTGTAAAAAATCAAAAGTTTCTATTTTGATGTTCTTTCTTCTCCTCTGTTTGATTCAAAATTGGTCAATAATACTTTGTTCAAATACTATTAATAATTTTTTAGTGCTTGTTTTCATTTTCAGATTAGGAATGAGTGAACTAATCAACTAATAGAGAAAAATTACATCAATCTAGGAAGGTAGAAGCCATAATATTAAACCGAAACCGTACCGAACCAAAATAATAAATACCGAACCGTACAGAAATATTTTGGTACGGTATTTGGTATACACAATTCATAAACCGAATACCGAAATACCAAACCGAAATACCGAACGCCCACCCCTATTAGGACCTGTTACATGACGAAGGCATGCTCGGAAATTACTGTATGTAAGAATGTATAAGAGAAAAGACAATAGAAAAATGCCATGTGATAAGAGAAGTATACAGAAGCGGTGTGTCTAAGTTTATTTATATGAACTATTCAGCAGAATTATTCAGCCAATTCCTATATCAGATGATCATGACGAACGCCAATGCTGGAGGAGCTCAGACAACAAATCTCAAATTAAAATGCTGCATATGGTTTTGAACATATGCAGATAACAGAAATATGGAAGGCTGAGATTTGGTAAAGCAGGACGTACGTATTAAACGGATGATAAATTCTTGAATTTTTCTCCTGTTTGAAGCATATGTTAAAGGGCTTATATTCTTCATGGAATTGTGTAGTTTTGGGACCGCATGACCACAGTAACATAACGTGAACATATTTAATGCAGTTATCAATCCATCCATCTTCTAAGTGTTCCTTTCTATCGAAAACCAATACCATCAATTGCACTCGCCCCAAAAACTATACCAACTAGAATAATAGAGGCCAAAACTCCTCCAGCAAAAATATAAGACAAATGTTTCTTTGTCCAGTTTTTAGGCTGACTGCCAGATTGAAAATTTGAATTTGGAAATAATTTTTGCAAATTGTCACCTTGTAATATTAGGAACTCAATTGCAACCAAGTATATCTCAACATAGATGAAAATTGATATTACGACTCTCCCTTTGTTTCTAAAAGCAAATTCCTGACACTCATGAATTAGCTTGTAGGAATAAAGAAAGAACAATAATATTAATTTTCAGTTATCTTGAACTTACTTAGTGGCAATTGAGTTCCTAATATTACAAGGCACAATTTGCAAAAGTTATTCCCAAATGCAAATTTTTATATTGGTGGTCAGAAAATAGTAGACGTCTTTTTAGTTGCTCTCATATTATTGCCAATTACATGGCTAAAAAACTTAGGATTATTAGGTTATGTTTTTGCTGGAGGAGTTTTATCCTCTATTACTCTAGTATTTGGTACGGTTTCTTGGGTGAGGGCACTTGATGGGATTGGTTTTCAACAAAAACGAATACCTTAAAGACGGAATGGATTGGCAACTGCAGTAAATATGTTTACCTTTTGTTATTGTGCTCAATACCGTTTTGTCATTCCATGAAGAATATGAGCCCAACCCAAGACCCAGATGCGTCCTTAAATCTCTGCAGCAACTACCATTTACCTCTCTGCACACAAAAAGTTGACACCTTTAGCATGTAGCCCACATATGCACATGATTTATGAAAATATTTGAATTAATTATAGTGAAACTAACAAGTCAAATTATAAAAGTGACTTCAGCGATTGCAGAAATGCTTCCCCAAACGTTTCCAAAAAAAAGAAGAAAAAAAAAAGAGACTGGTGTACGAAGCTTCCGTTATGCGTGACGTCCGGGGAAGGGCCGTACCATAATGATTTATTTTACACAGCTTTATCTTGCCTTTCTACAAGAGTCAGCTTCCACAACTTGAACCCGTAACTTCCTGGTCACCTCACAGTAACTTTGCTAGTTACGCAAAGGCTCTCAGCTCCCCAAAAGTTTGAAATGTCACAAAAGTCATACTTATCGGCAAATTAATTCTAAAATTATCGGAGAATTAACCACAAGCAATTCTCCGTGCTTTTTCCATAGGCTATGTAATGTTTTTCTTGCTCTCATCAATGCTATTGTATGAGGACAAATCGAACACAAAATATGGCTGGTTTGTATATACACGTGGCCGGTCCGGATGAAGTGCAGGACGGGGACGCCTCCTCATGAGGACGACGACATTCGGGGACGTCCTCCCTTATGGCCGTACGCCAAAAGAGATACAGTCCCACCCTTAAATGTCGAGTCGGCGGACCTGTCTAGGTGGACGTCCCAACCTCTCCCTTTTTATATTTCCGTTATACTTGTAATATTTTGGCGGCGATGTGATAGTTGGGCGAGGGGCCCTCTTCCCTATATAAAGAAGGGTCTCCCCCTATTTGTAGGGACCGATTTTTTTTTTTAATACAATTCTCTCTCTCTATATTATTCTTCTCTCTATTATCAACATTTCTATTGTTCATTTGTTCTTGATACTTGATTAAATTTTATTATCTTCTTATAAAGATAATCTGTATACACTAACCCGACGATCAATCTTTAATATATGTTACCATTGATTCCGATTGTCCCTTTATTTACATTGATTGATTTGTTCAAAGGTATTCAATAACTTTTGAATAAAATAATTTGGCGCTGTCTGTGGGGAATTCGAGAATCAAACTCGTAGTATACATTTGCAAGATCCGATCATCGGAAAAAGTTTCGGAATGGCTGAAAGTAACATGCGACCTAAGGTCGTGGCAGAAGTTACCACAAACCTCCTGAGTGCCATGAATGAGGCTGGTGGAAGCACAGCCATCAACGTTACTCCCTTTGCTGCGCCTGAAGCAGAAACCTCCCCCACCCGTCACGAAAGGGACTCCAATCCAAAAGAGGCACCTCCAGCGGTCAGAAGGCTACTGGAGGAATGGCTGACTAGCACCTTGAGCAGTTTGGTGGAAAAGCCACCGCAGGGTTGCGAAAACGCCGCTTCGGCTACAAGCAACACCACCGCGACAGACGAACAGGAAGAAATACGGACCAACGGCCAACTTCTCGAGACACACACACACAATGACACACTGGCCTCCATCCTCAAAAAAATGAAGGAGATGGAGGGCGAAAACCAGGTCCTCCGCGACCAGATTAAGGAGCACCAAGACAGGGTTGATAAGATTCCCGGGGCGCCTAAACTACTACCCAAGCGGGATGTAGGAAGGTTCGTGCAACAACCTTACTCCGAAGAAGCGGCACCCTACACCATCCTGAAAACCTTCAAGATGCCCCCATACCTGAAGGTGTACGATGGAACCACCGACCCCGAGGATCATCTCATCCACTACGTCACTGCAGTAAAAGGTAATGATTTGTCTAAAGAACAAGTACCGTCAGTAATATTGAAGAAGTTCGGCAAAATGCTGACCGGAGGAGCGCTAACCTGGTACTCTCAACTACCCACCAAGGCGATCTCGACCTTCGAGAAGATGGCTGATAAGTTCGTCACCGCCCATGCCGGTGCTAAAAAGCAGAAGCAAGGGTGAACGATATATTCGCCGTTAGACAGACCACAGGCGAAGGCCTCAGGAACTTCCTCGCCAGGTTCAACAGGGTAAGAATGAGCCTGCCGAATATGTTAGAGGGAATGGCGGTAGAAGCCTTCCAGAACGGGCTCAGCAGGGACGGCTCCAGGGCTACCAAGAAGCTGCTGAGCCGGCTCATGAAGTATCCTCCCACCACTTGGGATGAGATCCACAATGGTTACTGTGCTGAGGTGTAGGCAGATGAAGAGGATCTTAACGGGCCAACCCGGTGGCTGGCGGCCGTGCAGCCAGACGCAAGGAAAGATCGACGGCATGAGGGATGCCGGGAACCCCCCCTCGCCCCAGCAAGGAACGACACCAACCCTACGCAAGGTATTTATTTCCGCCCCCGCGTCATACGGACGCCGTGCAGCGTCACATCGCCCCACTCAAAAATGATTGAGGTACGCCCCCTCTACTTTCTTCACATAACTTTTGTGTTTCGCCCTCAGAAGTGGTGTACGCACTGGAGAAGCTCGACACTAAGGAGCAGTGGCCCCAAAAGATGAAGTCAGATCCAGCCACGAGGAAATCTAATGTCCTGTGCGAGTTCTATCAGGAACGAGGGCGTCAGACTGAAGACTGTATCGGCCTACAGTAGGAAATCGTCAGAATGCTCAACCAGGGCTACCTGAAGGAACTGCTCAGCGACAAGGGGAAAGGTAATTTTGGCCGCGTACGGGAGCACTCCTGGGGACCCCCAAAGCCGCCCTCTCCGACACGTACGGTAAATATGATCGTCGGAGAGGGGGATGATGCCACCATCAACCACGTCAAATTCACCAACACCCACCGACTGAAGAGAACCATCTCCCACGAACGGTACGATGACCTCGAATGGAGTATCACCTTCGATAAGTCTGACGCCGACGATTTGTGTTTCCCTCACTATGATGCTTTAGTTATTACCCTGCGTATCATTGATACCGATGTCAGGAGAGTCATGATCGATGACGGAAGTGGTGCCTGCATCATTCATCCGAGATTCCTCGCACAGATGGGACACGAGGATAGAATCACTCCCAGGTGCATAACTCTAACTGGTTTTAACAATGCAGTAGAGTGCACATCAGGAGAAGTGACCCTGCCCGTCCTCACGGGAGGTGTCACCCTAGAAACAACCTTCCACGCGATGAACCAGGAGACGACCTACAACGTCATCATTGGATGCCCATGGATACACGCCATGCGAGCGGTCCCGTCAAGCCTGTACCAAGTGATAAAATTCCTTACCCCATGGGGAATATTCAGCATCAAAGGGGAGCCGCGCACAGCGCAGGAATGTTACAAACTAACTCAAGATTGCGCTCACACCAGACAACTAAGCGGGGCGAGCGCGAAGGCATAACAATCAACCATGTCGGGGACCCAAGCAGACCCGACGACCGACACTATAAGGGATCCAGACATCATAGAAGCCTGCAATGCTACAGCCGAGGAGCTCGACCCAGTTCAGCTAGACCAGAACGACCATGAGGAGAAGGCCTACATTGGTCACGGGCTCGTAAACCCAGGTAAATACCATGAATTCTTGACTAAACATGCAGATAAGTTTGCTTTTTCCCATGCAAATATGCCAGGGATATCGCCAGATATTGCCACGCACCGGCTCAACGTGGATCCATTACACCCGCCAGTAAAATAAGGCAGGAGAAAATTCAATGCCGCCATTAATGAGGTAGTCCGGGAGGAGGTAGACAAGTTACTAGCCAACGGTTCCGTCAGAGAGTCAAAGTACCCGCAATGGATCGCTAACGTGGTAATGGTCAAGAAGAAAAGCGGAAAATGGAGGATGTGCGTGGACTTCACCGACCTGAACAAGGCCTGCCCTAAAGACTCTTTCCCCCTACCCCACATCGATCAGCTGATCGACGCCACAGCCGGGCACGATCTATTAAGCTTCTTAGATGCTTATTCCAGCTATAACCAAATTCTGATGGCCGAGGAGGATCAGGAGAAAACCACCTTCATCACCCACCAAGGCACCTACTGCTACAGGGTGATGCCCTTCGGGCTGAAGAACGCGGGGGCCACTTACCAGAGGTTGGTCACTAAGATGTTCAATAAACAACTCGAGAAGACCATGGAGGTTTATATTGATGACATGCTAGTTAAATCAGCAAAAAAGGAGGATCTTATCGATCACTTGCGAGAGGTCTTCGAAATATTGAACAATTACAGGATGAAACCGAACCCCGAAAAATGCGCTTTTGGCGTGGCATCTGGGAAATTCCTCGATTTCCTTGTATCAAAGAGAGGGATCGAGGTCAACCCTGACCAGATTAAGGCAATTGCCTCGATACCCGAAGCACTTACCAGCAAGAAACAGGTTCAGAAGTTGACATGCCGAATAGCCGCCCTCTCTCGCTTCATCTCCCGATCATCAGACAGGTGCCATAAATTCTTCAATGTGTTGAGGAAGGATAACGGCTTCCACTGGAGTGACGAATGCGTTAAGGCCCTCCAAGAGTTGAAAACGTACCTGACATCCCCACCACTGTTGGCAAAGGCGGAACCAAACGAGCCCCTACTGATATATCTGGCCGTCTCCGAGTTTGCGGTCAGTGCAGTGCTCGTCCACGAACAAAAAGGTACACAATCACCTATCTACTACATTAGTAAGACTCTAATGGACGCCGAAACTCGGTACCCACACCTCGAGAAGCTGGCATTGGCATTGGTCACGGCTTCCCGAAAGCTGAGACCTTACTTCCAATGCCACCCCATCCGAGTAGTAACCACCTTCCCTCTAAGAAGCATCCTACACAAGACCGAACTGTCGGGCCGTCTCGCCAGATGAGTTATAGAACTCAGCGAGCACGATATCACATATATCCCCAGAACCTCCATCAAATCACAAGTCCTCGCCGACTTCATAGCCGACTTCAGCACCGGCATCTCGCATGAGGCTGAGAAAGAGGCCCTGTGAACGGCCCCTAACATGGACCCTTAGATACTCCACACCGATGGGGCTACGAATGCCTCGGGATCGGGACTGGGACTCGTTCTCGAGGTCCTCACGGGTCAGGTCATTCGCCAGTCCATACGATGCCCCGAGATGACTAACAATGAAGCAGAGTACGAAGCTGTTATTACAAGTTTGAAATTAGCCGCCAGATACGGGGCCCGCCGACTGATCTTGCACTGCGACTCACAACTTGTGATAAATCAAGTCACCGGGGCCTACCAGATCAAGGAGCGGAGATTACAAAAATATCAAGCCGAGGTCTGTAAACTGATGGCCCAATTCGATGAGTGTCACTTTGAACAAGTCTGTAGGGTACACAACGCCGAAGCCGACGGGTTGGCCAAACTGGCCGCAACGGCCACTAACCTGAGCAAAGAAAGCACCATCACCCTCATGCATTCCGCTATCGATCACCGTGAGGTATTCTATCTACACCTAACTTGGGACTGGCGCAACTAGTTTCTATCATACCTGCAGGAAGGCACCTACCGCACGACGAAAAAGAGGCCAGGAAGCTTCGCACACAAGCAGCCAGATACTACCTGATGAACGGCGATCTCTACAAAAGAACTTTTGGAGGACCCCTGGCTAAATCCTGGGGCCCAACCAGACGACTCCGGTACTGGAAGAGGTCCATGAGGGTCATTGCGGCGCCCATACAGGAAACAGAGCACTCGTGCGGTGCCTGATACGGGCCGGTTACTATTGGCCCCCCATGAAAAAAGACGCGTCAGATTACGTCCGACAATGCGAAAAATACCAAAGGTTCGCTCCCATGATACATCACCCGGGGGAACCCCTCCACTCGGTCACTTGCCCATGGCCATTCATCAAATGTGGGATGGATATAGTCGGACCGCTGCCTACCGGACGAGGAAATGTATGCTTTTTATTAGTTTTAACTGACTATTTTTCTAAATGGGTAGAGGCAGGCGCCTATGCCCAAATCCGCGAGCAAGAAGTCATAGCCTTCATCTGGAAGAACATCATATGCCGCTTCGGCATCCCCAAAGAAATAACGTGCGACAACGGACGACAGTTCATAGGACAAAAGACAACCAACTTTTTTGACAAATGGCACATCAAAAGAATACTCTCAACGTCATATCACCCAGCCGCCAATGGCCAAGCGGAATCATCCAACAGGACTATATTAAACATCCTGAAGAAGAAACTTGAAGAAGCCAAAGGATTGTGGCCTGAGCTCCTACCAGAAGTATTATGGGCACATAGAACCACCCCCAAATCCTCCATAGGAGAAACTCCCTACTCATTAGTCTACGGAACCGATGTCGTCATACCAGTTGAAGTCGGCGAACCGAGTCTTAGATACTCACACATAAGTGGAGATGAGAACGACACAAGCCGACTACAAGTCTTGGACGAGGCCGAAGAAAGAAGAGAAATGGCCCACATCAGGCTAGTGGCGCAGAAATAGCAGGTCGAGAGATACTACAACAAAAGGACGAAAATTCGTCCACTCAAACCAGGTGATTACGTGCTAAAAGCCAAAACACCGGCATCCAAGGATCCCAACGAGGGGAAGTTGGGCACCAATTGGGATGGACCCTACAAAATCATCGCAGCAGCAAATAAGGGCTCCTTCAAGTTGGAGACCATGGATGGAAAGATACTCCAAAACAACTGGAATATCTCACACCTCAAGCGTTTCCACTTCTAAGAGACATCCCCCAAGCCGTACTCTTTTTCCCACTGCCGGGTTTTGTCCCAGTTGGGTTTTCCTGGAGAAGTTTTTAATGAGGCAACGAAGGAGATGTCCGGAATCGCTTGCAAGATTATTCTGATGCGCCAAGCGTATCGTCCGGCACGAATAGCACATCACAGGGACTAGGGCTACGACCATAATGTATGAAAGGCTACGACCATCTCCAATGAATGAAGGGCTACGGCCATAATGTATGAAAGGCTACGGCCATCTCCAATGAATGAATGGCTACAGCCATAATGTATGAAAGGCTACGGCCATTTCCAATGAATGAAGGTCTACGGCCATAATGTATGGAAGGCTACGGCCATCTCCAATGTATGAAAGGCTACGACAATAATGTATGAAAAGCTACGGCCATCTCCAATGAATGAAAGGCTACGGCCATGATGCATAAAAGGCTACGGCCATCTCCAACAAATGAAAGGCTACGACCATAGTGTACAAAAGGCTAAGGCCTAAACACCTAAAGGAGAAGGCTACGACCTCCTCCAGTCGAAACAAAAGGCTAAGGCCTAAACATCTAAAGGAGAAGGCTACGGCCTCCTCCAGATGAAACAAATGGCTAAGGCCTAAACATCTAAAGGAGAAGGCTACAGCCTCCTCCAGTCGAAACAAAAGGCTAAGGCCTAAACATCTAAAGGAGAAGGCTACGGCCTCCTCCAGATGAAACGAATAGCTAAGGCCTAAACATCTAAAGGAGAAGTCTACGGCCTCCTCCAGTCGAAACAAAAGGCTAAGGCCTAAACATCTAAAGGAGAAGGCTACGGCCTCCTCCAGTCGAAACAAAAGGCTAAGACCTAAACATCTAAAAGAGAAGGCTACGGCCTCCTACAGGAGAAACGGAAGCCTAAGGCATTAACAACTAAAAAATAATGGTACGGCCTCTCCGAGGCAAAATGAAAGGTCGAGAGGACGGACGCGCAAGACGTATAAGCCCGACCTCGCCCAAACTGGGACTCAGGCTAAGTGCCTTCGACGTCAAAGTATGGGTTCGCCCCAGTTCAAAGATTGATTCAGGCAAATGGGCCTTTGCCATACAAATCTTTATTAAGGTCGACCCCGACAGTAAGGAAATAAAGGAAAAGGAGGAAGATTAGAGAAATTAATAACAAAAAAGAGAGTTTCTTTATTGAAATATGATTACAAAATTACAAAGGAGGGAGGTTACAGGTTACAAGTATACATAAACCCTATTCAACTATCAGGGCCTCCGCCGTCTCCTTCCGCCCCATCAGCGTCGTCCTCACCCGCATCCTGGAACAACCCCTCGATCCAGGATCCGGTGCCCAGCTGGTCCGTATCAGTAAAGGAGCCGCCCATCTGAACTGGGGAATTAGGGTCGTAGCCACAGGCTTCACGAGCTGTCCTGACCAGACGGCGCTTCTCGCCGACTTCCGCCTCGGTATCTCTGCCAGCGCCCAGCAGCTCTTTGAACACAGTTTGCCTCGCCTCTACATACACCAGCATGTCCCGGGCTTTGCGAGGCACGTTTCCAACTGGGCCAACGGCCTCCGCTTGATGAGCAACTACAGCTTGGGCCGAAACTGCTCGAAGCTCAGCCGATAAGGCGTCGACTTTGGGGTGTAGCTCACCCGCCTCCATTATTGCTACGCGGCCCAGATCCAGTTCCCCCTCCCGCTATTGGAGAAGGCTCTCTAGCTCAGCGTTCCGAGCCACTGCAGTCAGCAGGTCAGCATCCGCCTTTTCAATTTGGGTCGTCTGCTTGCACACTTGTTCCTCTAGTGATTGTACGCTCTCCCGGAGGAGGCAGAAATCTGGATCTCGGGAGAAGCAGTCCGCGAGCGCCTTGTGTTTCTCGCGGGCCTCCTTGTACTTCTTCGATGCCTTCTGAAGGGTAGTTATTTTCTTCTGATCCTTTCGGCTCCGCTCGACCTCCAGAATAAGGGTCTACAAAAAAGGAGAGAGAAGACAAGTTCAAACCTCAAAACAAAAGAAAGGAAAAATGAACAAAATATCAAGTCATACCTGCAGAGCGGCACCGGCAACTCGACGAGACAAGTCCCGGTCGCTCACCGTCTTCAGCAACTCTGCTTCGGCAGCCCCGCACATAGGGACAAATCCGTTGCGGCTTGCTCACTCTCCAGCAGTAGGTTATAACCTGTCAGAATCATTATCCGACGGCTACGACCCGTCTCCAGCGTGCTCACTCCAGCATGCTCCCGCTGCGGCATGTCAGTTGGCTCGGGAGCTCCTTAATACCTCCCGACGGCGGCACATCCGCTCGCTCAGGGGTCGTCTCAACATCTTCTGACGGCGGCACGTCCGCGGTCCCGGAGGTTGGCTCAACGGCAGTTACCCCCACGTCTGTGGTCTCAGCGGCGGCAGCTAGTATGCTTTCACCCTCGGCATTTGGAGGAGTAGCATCCACCTCGGCCGCACTCAAAAGCGCGGCCCTCACCGGTCGGATGGCATCGCCCAGCAAGACCGGCCTCAATTCAGGACGGCGAGTTACCGCCTTCCTTTGTTCCACGACCACTCCCTTCCCAAGAAGCATCCTGCGCCTCTTCCGCTCTGCCAGTTCATTATCTGCCGGAGCGCCCTCTTCAACAGCAAGGGTCGGGGGTCCTATGTTCGCCCCGGACGCCAGGACAATAATCGGCTCGGGCGTGGAATGGGAAGGTCCGAGAGTGTCAACCAATAAAGACTCTCGGATGGCACGTGCAAGATCCAGATCGGCGACCTCGGCAGCTCGGTCGCCGGATGCGACTACGTCCGCCCGACCCTCCTCGCGCTCGGCGGCTTCAAGAAGACCCTGCCTGACGGAGACTACGAGCTCGGCTTCTAATGAGGGGGGACTGGCGGCACGGCGTCTCCGTCTCCGCGTCACATTCCAACCTGCAGAAAAATTAAACAAAAATGTCAATTGTGGCGACGCCTAAAATAAAAAAAAGGGAACCAGTAAGTCGAGACCATACTTGGAAGGCCGTATTTCAGAGTGAAGGCAGCCCACGTCCTGCATTCTTCGGTGTAGGGGATCAGTTGCCTCACCCACACCCTTATGCCGGGGATAGGTTGAGGCGTGTGCGTCCCCACTACGAACAAAAAAGAAATGAAAAATGTTAGCGTCTAAAAAACGGCATAAGGACGAGCAAGATACAAAGACGCTGAAAGTACAAGTCAATACTTACAGTTATCATTCCACACCTCCGAAAAACCGGTCGCGTCCGCCACCAAATCCGAGGTACGGATATAAAAATATTTCACCCAGAACTGGCGGTTGGGCTTATCATCCGCCTCGACGACTAAGAGCTTTGTTCCACGATTCTTCAGCTGCAGCATCTTGCCCTTCATATAGCCGAGACTGAACAACTGCAGTAGATGGTGGACGGAGACATCCACGCCGGCTCTCTCCGCATACGTTGTCAAGATCCAATAGATCTTCCACGTATACGGAGTGAGCTGGGCCGGACAGATGTTGTAGAATCGGCACAGTGCCTCCGCCAATGTAAGGCCCCGTAAAATATTTGTGCATAAAACCTAGTAGCTATAGTGTCATGGTCCGAATAATGTGTTAGGAATGCGTAGAATTCTTCACGGCGAGCTTGCTCGCCGCGGTTCGGACCCTTGGTAGTGATTTAAGTTTCAAAAATGTAGAGAATTAATTTTTCCGAAAAGTGTCAATTTTGCGGTCAAGAATGCGACCGTAAATCTGCTATGCGGACCGTATTCTTGCCACAAAGCTTTCCAGAAAGTCTCCCAAAATCATGTTGAAAATGCGGTCGATATGCGATCGCATAATGAATCTGCGGTGCACTTTGCGACTGCAGATCAAGAATGCGGACCGCATATTGGTCGCATTCTGTAACAGAACTTGAGTCATTTTTAGGCCATTCTGCGGTCACTATGCGGACCGCATGTTGATTCTGCGGTCGCAAAGTGCACCGCAGATTCGCCCCGGCCCAGATTTTTTCTAACATTTTGACCCGATCTCTTCTTTAATATAACACCTTTCACCCTCATTTTCACATATCATCTTACCAAAATTAGAGAGAGAAGAGAGGGGTTTTAGTGAGAGAAGTTCTTTATCTTCAAGGATTGATCCAACCACTTAATTCCAAGGGATCCTAGGGCAAGGATTCAACTTCCCCAATCTTTTCAAGGTAAAAACCCTAACTATTTTCTTTGATTTTCAGTTTTAAATTGGGTAAAGAGAGGTTTGCATATAATAGCTTTTGAAAATAGAATTTTTACACTCATTCATGATTATTGAACTTGATTTCTAGTAAAAGAAGTGAGTAGAAGTAAGAGTCTTCAAGAACAAGGTTGGCAAGAGTAGGATATCTTAGGTAAGCATAAAGTAGGAAGAAAACTCATCACCAGGTATGTATGGCTAATTTTGATTCTTGTGAAATCGCCTATATGTGTGAAGTTTGTTTGGTTCGTGTTAAATTGACAAATTGTGTGAAATTCTTGATGTTGTTATTGGATATTCAAAGTTTGTTGTTGAGCTATGAGGGATGTAAAATGAGAGTTTAATTTGGTAAAAGAATTGTGAATAATGACTATAATGGCATGTATGGTACTTTGTGGAAAAGAAACGAAACACTTGAGGATTGGTAAGTCATTGAACAATACGGTATGAATACTCTTGATTTTTGGAACATTTGTAACTTGATTGTGATATTGGCTTGAGAAGTAATTGTGAACATGAACCAACCTGTAAGTTGCTTATTTGAACTTGTTGAAATTGTGTGAAATGCCTTATTTATTGTTTGTACTTGTTGTGTTTTAAAACTGTACGGTGGGATCGGGTTGCGCGCCGCAACATGAAGAAATAAGGTGTGGGTTGGGGTGATAAGGGTGGCCGAGGTAATAAGGGTGGTCGGGGGTAATAAGGATGGAAAGCGATCGAAATCGCTATTGAAAATTGATATAAAAATCAATAATGTGAAATTGTGAAAGGAGACAGCAGGAGAGTTTGCAACCTGTGGGGCACCGATTGCCCCTTTGTTTGACTACTTGTGCTTTACGTGATTGATTGGTTATTGTTAAATTGGTTGATCGTAGAAAGTGCTTTGTGTTGAGAATTATTTGAAATGAGGAAAATGTGGAAACATGGTTGGTTGGCTTAATTAATTGTTGATGTAATTCAATGGTTTGAGTTTACTTGGGACAAAGTTTGTCCATACATGCCAGTACAATTCAAGTGTACCGACGTCCCTTTTGCCGGGAACGCTACATTCGTGTTATGATTGTAGGTGGATCAGTAGCAGGCACTTCAGCTCATCGGCAGTAGTATCCTTCTCCTTCCACTGCCCGTTTTGGTGAGCCCCTTTCTTCCTCGGGGCCCTATGTGGTTCATGCCACTTCTGTTTAGATTTCATTTTGGTTTGTAAGGTATAGCCGAAGCCTTGTTACTGGCAAGTATTGTATTCCCCTTTTTGTATCCTAGAGGCTCTGTAGACATGTAAACTGTGGGACTCCAGTATTATGTATACATTATGTTATGTCGGGCGTTGTAAAAACCGCAAACTTGTTAATGAATCACTCGTATGGTTTTATTTGTTTAATGTGAAATCATTCATGGTTAGTAAGATATTTGGTTAATGAGAAACAATCAACACGGGGGTAACGCGTGGGAATGAAAGGCACCCAGGTCCGCTTGACTGGGGCAACCCGGTCAGGCGCCGGTCATGTTCCCCGATTTGGGGCGTGACAGCCAAGGGGTAAATTGGAAGTCCACACCCCATTATGAAGGGGTACTCGTGGATGGCACAGAATCCCGACCGGTGTACGTAGACCAGGTCGTTCCCGGCCACACGCATCTCCACCACCTCCGGTACATGGCAGGATACCCTGAGGTCATGAAGTTGGCCCACAATATACGTGGACCTCTCCCATACAGAGGACTCCACCGGCGTGGAGAAATCCTTCCAAACACTTAGATCACGAGGAAGGAGATTTTCTTCCTTTAAAGGGACAAGAGGTTTTTTGACCTTCTTGCTACCCTTCGACCGCCAGGAAGCCCCGGAGCTAGTCTCATCCTCTTCTGGTTCCCGACGACGACTACCTTTAGCCATTTTTTATGTCTTGTTGAGTTATTAACTAGATACTCTAAGAAAATGGTAGCAAGGATGCTAAGAACAAAGTGATGGATTGCCGGATATGTGAAAATGAGAGGTTAAGAGACAAGGGATTTTGATGATCTAAAAGAGAGGATAGTATTGAAACTGTCCTCTATTTATAATAAGTCATTGCGCGAAATTCGAAGGGTTTTTGCACCGGAAAAGAGGCGGGAAACCGAAACATCAAATCAACTTTATGACCAGCATTGAAAACAACAGTAATTATGACGCACGCCGTCAGCAGGCGACGGTTCAGAAGAACGTGCCACGTATGCGCGTGTGCACAGGACCCAACGTGGGCTGGATCTATCTGCCCATCGTAGATACGCCTCGAGCACATATCCAATAGGCGGAGGGACTATCTGTATGAGGACAAATCGGACGCAAACTATGGCTGATTTGTATATACACGTGGCCGGTCCAGATGAAGTGCAGGACGGGGACGCCTCCTCATAAGGACGACGACATTCGGGGACGTCCTCCCCTATGGTCGTACGCCAAGAGGGATACAGTCTCGCCCTTAAATGTCGAGTCAGCGGACCTGTCTAGGTGGACGTCCCCAACCTCTCCCTTTTTATATTTCCGTTATACTTGTAATATCTTGGCGGCGATGTAATAGTTGGGCGAGGGGACCTCTTCCCTATATAAAGAAGGGTCTCCCCCCATTTGTAGGGACCGATTTTTTTTAATAATACAATTCTCTCTCTATATATTATTCTTCTCTCTATTATCAACATTTCTACTGTTCATTTGTTCTTGATACTTGATTAAATTTTATTATCTTCTTATAAAGATAATTTGTATACACTAACCCGACGATCAATCTTCAATATATATTACCATTAATTCCGATTGTCCCTTTATTTACGTTGATTGATTTGTTCAAAGGTATTCAACAACTTTTGAGTAAAACGACTATATTTCTTTCACATTTTTAGTATTAAAAGATAGGGGAGGCTGCTAAAGTCCTTTTTACGTGGCCCCAAGACTAAATAAAGGGGGAGACCTTCTTGTGAATGACAAAAGATATTTATAGATATATAATGAATTTTTTAATAAATACTACTTGTTCATATTGATTGACGTAAGGTCACGCAAACCCTTTAGGTAACCCTTGGATCGCCCTAGTCAAGATGTCTCACCTAACAACAATATTCCGCTGCCCTGTACGCTATGCGGCACTCGGGGAAGGGTCGGATTACAAAGATGTATTTTAGGCAGCTTTATTTGTATTTTTGCAAGAGACAATTTTCAAGGGTCCGAACCCGTAAATGGTTACATGGTACCAACATTTCCAGTTACACCAAGACTCTCATTCATCGTCTTAATATAGAACACACGACACGAATTGGAGAATGAAAACTTGACCAATTACTTCATGTCTTGATAAAGAACAAAATCACAAATAAACTAACACGAATTTGAGAGCCAAAACTTACCGATAATAGGTAGATCACGCCGGCGGAACTTAATAGAACCAAATCTTGCTAAAGAAATTGTTGAGAGAGAGGAAAAATTGAAACTGTGAATGTGTTCTCTGCTCTTTTCAGTGTGTAAATCTAAAGAGTATAGACCTATATATACAAAGTATATTGCCTGTGAATGAGACAATATCAATATCCTAACAAACTCCTAACACAATGGGTAAAGGAGATTTGGTAAGGAAAAAAGATTACGAAGAAGTAGAAACAGAAAGAGAGTGCTAACTAACATAGGGGAGTTTTGGGGATGCTGATACAAAAAAGAAGTGTGTAAGACCCAATGGATCTGCTACACGTGTCAAACAACGATAGGCTGCAAAAGATTGGTGACAGAACAAGCGAATATTTACGGCTTGTTTGAACGATTGTTACGTATCGTTTCACAGTGTATTGTATCGTATTGTACTATATTGTTTGATGAATATAATGTTTGAATGGTTTGTGTCGTTTTGGCGTCGTTTCATGGTATTACGCACATGTGATATGATGAATAAACTTGCAATATTATAAACAAAAATTATGATACGCTATATAAAAAGGTAGGATAGATAATAAAATAAAATTATTTAATAATAATGAACGGTGAGATTTAGAAAAAAATACAAGGAACGATGCGATCACACCAAATCGATCGTTACATAAAGTGGCACATTTCATCGTTACATAACGATGGATTTAACTGTACGATACAATAAAATTTAAGTAACAATTAAAACAAACATTGTATTTAAAGTAACAATACGATACGATACGATAGATAACAACCATCCAAACAAGCTGTTATGATCTTTTCTTTTTATGAGAACATATTTTTTTTTAGTCCGTGCAAAAAAAACTCATTTCGTTATTTGGAAACAATTACCTTTATGCATTGATTTATAGTCACACAAAATATGCATACCTCAGTTTACTCTACAAGTTTAAAAGTATTCTCTTATTTCACCTTTCTTTTTTTAAAAAACCTTAAATCACTTATATCCATAGGTTTTAAAAACTATCAAAAATAACAAGTCTAAAGAAAATTCATACAGAACAAGCGAAACAAATCTGAAGAAAATTTATACAAACATTAGCAGATTTTAGCAAATTACCTTCAAATTTTATCGTTGTGGTGGATTGCCACAGATTGTTAAAATAACTTTAGCGAAGTTTTTTTTTCCTGTTTATAGAGAAGGCAAAGCCGCGTGAGTTTAATGAGAAAAAATTGGGTAGATTATGGATTAGTTGCGTCATAGTAACAAAAATGACATTTTTTATAAAATACAAAAGTTTAGGGTAATTTTTGAATTTTTTTAAAAAATACGATAATATTTTGGGCAAACAACAGCTCTCTAAGTCAAGCATTCAGGCACCAAAGACCTCTGACTACGCTCCTCAGCGTAGGAAAGAAAAATCTCATTTGTCTTGAGATGGTTTTGAGATTTGAAAATTTACCAAAATATGGATAAAATCAATAAACAAATAGGTATTTGCCAAAAATAATATGGCAAAACATTGACATAATCTATAGCCAAACGGGGCTTAACATTTAGCGCCTCTAAATCTTCTTTTTTTTTAAAAAAAAAAAAAAATTAATATTAAGTGAATCTTACTACTAATTGCTTGCATAAATAACACTAGTCCACTACAAATACGATGAGAATACCATAAAGTTCTCAACAAAAGTAGTAGAATTAGTAGATAGCACAAAATAAAGTGGATCTATTGAAACTCCATTTTCTACATTAAACATAATAATTTTATTGATGATATTGCGTCATTTGGTTTTGAGATAATACATTGGTATTGGATTAGTTTTTTATTTCCCTCTGATTATAATTTGGAAATTGAGATGAACCACTTTATGGCTTCTTATTGCACAACTCCTATTTCATACTTTTTCCCTAGAATTTCCTATTACAGTAGTCATAACTTATACATTTGGTCATAGATGCACAAGTAGCATGTTACGAGTTCAATAACACTACTAGAGATTGAGGTCAAGTGATAAGTATTTATATCTCTTCAATCATATGTTTTGGTTTCGAGCTTTAGATTCCCAACACGAATCTGAAATCGTTAGATTTCAAAGCGAATACGAGAGTCTCGATGAAAAACAAAAAAAAAAAAAAGTTCAGTAAGAGTACTCTAATTTTTGTAGGCATGCTCTTGTATATTTTGGTTGTTGTTACTGTTTGTTTTTACTGTTCCTTGAATCAAAGGTCTATCGAAACAACTTCTCTATCTCCACAAAGTAGGGATAAGATCTGCATACACACTACCCTTCACAGACTTCATACGTGGAATTACACTAGATTTGTTTATGTTGTCATGCTCTTATTTTGGTTTTTCAGTTTCACAAACCAAAACTAAAACTAGTTTGACTTTGTTCTAACAAAAGGCTGTTACTATTTCCAATTTTGTTTTAGGCAACAAAAATAATATGAATGCAGTATAACTTCTCAAGAAATTGGAAAAAGTTACTTATAGAAACTGCTATTACAAAAAGAAAAAGAAGTTCGAGTTGTGAGAGTAGCCACTAATATTTATATTAGGTAGACTGTCTATATTATACTCTTTGAGTGCGATTCCTTTTTGAACCCTATGTAAACGCGAAATGACTGATGCATGGGGCTACCCAATTTTTTTAGGCAACAAAAATAATATGAATATAGTATAAATTCTCAAGAAACTGGAGAAAGTTACATATAGAAACTGCTATTACAAAAAGAGAAAAAGTTACCACCAAAGAATGTGGTGCAGTAAATGTGACTGCTCCTTCCTTAACTAGAGGTTTCGAATTCGAGTCTTGGGTGTGGAAAAATCCTTGGTGGTAACTTTTTCTCTTTTAGTAAGCGCTCACCAATACTAGACATCGGGGGCGGGTAGGAAACCAAAAAGAAAGTTCCAAACTTCGACTATTATGTTTTCATATTAGTCCTTGACCCTTTTCTCAGTTTCTAATATTATTTCATATTCAAAATAAGAGCAAGATTTTAGAACATTCTCAAGGTCTCTTTTAGGAGTGTGAGCACGTGATTTTTGCCCTAAGCAATAAAATTCAAAAATTAAATAAATAATATGTTTGCAATTACATGTATTGATTGAAATAACGTGCATTTGTGTGATTAAACAACTAGAATGAAAATTAGAAAATTAAAAAAATAGGTTGAGTATAAATGTCACAAATAAAGGAATTTAAAAGAAAATTAACAAAAATACAAGCAAATTCCGGAAAATAAGGAAAATAGCAAAAAATATCAGAAAAATTGGAGAAAATAGGAAATTAAAAGAATTTCAATAATTGAAAAAGAATAAAAAAAGAAAAAATAAAATACAACAAGAAAATATACAAAAAATAATACAAATACATGAAAATACATAAAAATACAGAAGTGGGCCAAATACACAGGCCCAGATGCATTGGCCCAGTCAATTATAAGAGACTGGTCCAAATGGATATGTAATGAAAGATCTGAGCCGTCCATCTACACAATCCAACGGCTGACCTTTAATCCAGAGTTTTAATTGAATTAGTATAGTTTTTTATGAGTGAATCTAGGCTGTTCATTTGTTTAATCCAATGGAGAGGGATCAAACCCCGTTTAAATTGAACGACGCCATTTGACGTTGTTTGATCCTGGTCGTTGATCAACGATGATCCAAGGGCCAGGATCCATTCATCAGTTACAGGTATAAATAGGTTGGTCTTCAGAGACCGGCCATTATCATCTCTAAACTTAACCCTAGCCGCCCTTTCTTCTTCTTCTTCTTCTTCCTCTCATCTTCTCACAACGGCCATGGAGACTGTCCGCCGTTCATGGTAGTCTCCGGCCATTTCTGAATCTCAAACCACTTTCCTCTTACTCCTCTACCCCAAACCACCCTAAAAACCCAAAGAAACCCCAAAAGCCCCCTTTTCTTGAAAATCCGGCCACCAGAGTTCTTCTCCGGTGACCACCACCTTTGCCACTGACCTCCAAAATAACACCCCTGAATCGCCTTATCTCGATCTTTAACCCCATGTATCTCTTTCCCATCGAATGTTCTCTGAACTCTTCGAATATTTGGAAATAAGTCGTCGGAACCCTAACTCTGGTAGACTTAAACAACCCTACACCAAAAGACCCCCCTTTTCATCTCCTTCACTATTTCCCAATAAAAAGACTTCAAACTTGAAGTCTGAAATCTGAAAGAAAAGAAAAAGGAAACTGGAAAAAGAAAGAAAAAGAAAAGAAAAGAACAAAAAGAAACAAGGGGGAAGCTCAGGAGACATATCCTGCTAAGCTAAGTCCCCTATCCCATTTTTTATTCTGTTTTGAGCATGATTCATGTGTTAATCCCGTTTTTCCTTTAATTTCTTTAATTAATTAGTTGCATGTTAGATTAGCTTCTTGTTTGATTAGTTTCTTGTTATAAACTTGTTTCTCTTATTAAACATGCTCTACTAGATTCTCTAATGAAACTGTCTTTTAACACTTGATTAAATATGCTCGAGCTTTTTAGGGTTTTTGTGAGTTTTTAACATGAAATATCCTGAATATATCTTTTATGTCAAATCTGTTATGTTATGCCTAAAATCTGAGTTGTGAAGTTGTTTAATTGAAATTCAACCATATTCAAATTTCTCTCTGGGTTTTGGTTAGATTATAAATGATTTTGAGTTGTGGCTATGTGTGCAAATTGATATGAAAAGTTATATTTGTGATGTGTTCATGTTATTAGACTACAATTAAGCATATTATGCTCTAAGGGATATTGGTTATAGCTGTTTTAGATAGTAATTAACAACTGGCTAACTTTGAAAGCATGAAAAGTAGTTTAATTAGGTTAGAATTGAAAATATCATAAAAAGTGGTTATAATTGAAATAACAATAGAGTAGTCAGTGTTGAAACTGGCCAACTCTGTAAAATTCTTAGGTCTAAAGACAACTGGCTAGTTCTGAAAACTAGTTAACTTAGTAATAGACAAGAAAATCTTAAAATGGATAAATCTGCAAGTCTTAAACTAGCCCTAAGAGGCTATTGAACAATAATGACTAATTTTGCAAAGCCGAGTCAAAAATATTAGACTGGCTAAATTTGAAATGGTTAATCCTTAACAAATAAGCAGGCTAATCTTGCAAATCACTTCTAATAAACAATAAATGAAAAGAATACCTCTTAAAAGAGGTTAAAATTGAAAAGAAAACTAAATCCAAATCTGGCTAAGTCATAAAGACTTATATAATAGTGGCCAGAAGTTAAATAAAGGCATAAAGTTGTATAACAGACCTGGATAAGGTCGGGTAAATAGTAATCAGTAATAAGGGTATTAAAGGAATGAAAAATGGCATAATTGTAGATTTAATAGAGTCTATGAGGATAAATGAGATATTTAGGCCTAGTATTTCTACAATATTGCACAAAACAAAGGGTATAATAGACCCAACAAAAAGGCATATTAGTTAATAACCTTAGCAAGTGAGGGTACATTAGTAAAACACCTCAAATAGAACCTAATAGAACCTTCCAGCACATGCTGGAAGGTAATTTTGAATCTGAATTGGGTGTTAAAGTGTAATAAATAAAAGAATTAATGGGAGGGAATTAGGAATAACTTTTTCAAATCCCCCCCCCCAAAAAAAAAATTTCACCAATTTTATCTATAAATAGGCTTGAATAAAGCCTTAATAACGGCTGGATTTTTATGAATTCAGAGAATATATTCTGAAAACTAAAATACTAAGGGAATTTTTCTGGGTTTAGTCGAAAGCTTGGTTCTGAAATCTGTAGAAATTCCTTTTTCATCTCTTGGTTTACTAGGTTTTCTACTAGATTTCTTCTACTGTGCTATTGGAATCCCTGTTTTGCTGAATCTGGAATTTTTATTTGATTGTTGAATTCGACTGTGTTGCTGTGTTCATTCATCTTTACTGTTGTTGCTTTGCTGTTGTGATCAATCTGCTTATTCTCTCATCTTCACTCCCTTAGACTCATAGAGTTTTACATTGTTGAATCGGGTACATAGTTGAACTTTCAACATGTAACTGTAGTGGATCTAAAGTGATTGAATAAAATGAGATGATTTTTCGAGAATTGTTTCTGCATTTACTTTTGTATTTAGAATATAAGTAGTTAAAGTTGTAATTCAGAAGGAAATTATTGTATAATCAGTTCATATGAGGCACGAACATGTGCTAGAAACAATGTAATAGAATAGCAAGTAGAACTAGTGTAGTGATAGTAGTCATAATCACCTAGTTAACTAAAATAGGCTAATATCTAAACTGATTAATCTAATCTAAATAAGTTCATAACAAGTAGATTAATAACAATATTAGTATGAGTGGCAGTTAGTTTAATTCAATATCTGTTAGTTTGATTTAGAGAGTTGAATAGCAATTAAAGTAGTATAAGTAAAACTGATAATCAAAATATGAAATTGTTAATCACATACTAGAATGAGTTTCATACTTAGTTTAACGAATCGATTCAATTAATTCTCTGAAAGTCACAAGTAATCACGATTAGTATATTGACAAGTAGTTTCGAATTAATTAGTAATAATTCTATCATTTTTAGCCAATCAATATCCTGTTTCAGCAGTTTAAATCAGTTATTAAAAATATGAAACCAAAAGTAGTTTGTTAATTAGATTTCGTTCACATTAGATAGTTAAGGTTTGAAACTGTCATTGTAATCATGTATTGTTATTTCTCCTCATTGAATAAATATAATTCGAACATTGCTTTCTTCTCATTCTGAATATTTGTATATATGATGAATTCAAGTTTCTGTTTATCCATTTCAATTTCATTAAGTTTGGGCCTAATAGATAGCGAAGGCCCAGACCTATACCGATGCACAGTTGTGCTTCTGATGGACAACTTGCAGGAGTTCTGGGTTTGTGAGACCCAATCACATAAATCAACATACTGAGTATAAGCTTAAATAGTCCAGGCCTATGTAACATAAGAAATAAGGCCTGGCTTGTATTATGGAAATTAATTAACTAGGGAAAAACCAAATGATAGATAATATAGTTGTATATATAGGACTGGACTATAAAAATCAAGTGGGACGAGCCTCGCATGAAAACAAAATAGCAGAGCCCCCATATAAACGAATAATTATATAATAGACTCGGGAAGGTTGATAGCTAATTCCACAACCTTTCCAAAAGATTAAAAAGCCGATAGACGATATAGGCGCGATTCTAAAAATATACTTTCCCTAATACGAGTGCACATTTGATGTGACTCAAATCATAAATCTCGGCGAAACCGAAGCGTGTTAAAAGTCATATGCGTACTGGTTGCGGTGTGACTTGAAATACGTTTTCGCAACGTCGCAATTTGTAAAATATTCAAAGTGAAACATGTACATATGGTTAAAAGGCATATAATAAATCAACTAAAATCAAGAACGACAGTTGAGCGACCGTGCTAAAACCACGGAATCCGGGAGTGCCTAACACGTTCTACCGGGTTAACAGAATTCCTTATCCAGATTTCTTGTTGCGCGGACTGTTAAACAGAGTCAACTTCCTTTGATTCGGGATTAACCGGTGACTTGGGACACCATTCTTTTCTCAAGTGGCGATTCTAAAATTTTAAATAAAATCCCGAACCGATTGTCCTTTATTTGGAAAAACTCATTCCTTGTTGTTATTATATCATTTCCCGGGGTATTTATAATATCGAGCTATACCTTATTCAACTAGTTGGGGATATCAAAAAAGGTAGTAAAAAGGGAGGTGTGACAGCTCTGGCGACTGTGCTGGGGATAAGTAACCCAGAACTTCGGTTGAGGGTTTAAGAATTCGAGCTCGTTATAATTGTCGTTCTTGATATTATTTGACTTTGTTACATGCATTGAACAACATGCTACGTGTATTATCGCTTTTACGTGGATTGTATATATAGAATTGTGCCAAAAACCCTTATCTTCTTTACCTCCAGGGATGTGCTTACTGGTTGAGACTCCCCTTTCTGTTAAGTTATATTTGAAATAAGAAATAGAGGCCGGATAAGTTACAAAGCCGAACGACCCCGCGGGTCCTCGGTACATAGCCACCTCCTCGATCTGAGTTGTCCACTCAGGTACACGGTCTAGAACCCATGAAAACAATAAGATATTGAACATAGGTCTAGGACGATTATTTGCATCATAACTGACTTAACGAACTCAACACGGGGTTGGGTCCGTCTAGGATAGGTGACCCGGATATTAAAGACCGAGCATATTATATATTGTATTTTAATTATCTTGATTCATTATACGGACCGGCAAAAGTCCCGAAAAACAAAAGAAAGAAAAAATTCTGGAAAAAAAAGAGCTTTGAGATATTAGCGAAAAGTTTTTGGAAAATTTGAAAAAAAAATCTGAAAATAGGAAGAACATTGTTGTTAAAATAATTGGTCACATAATCTAACCGAACTACGAAGGTTTGATTCTCGCCATTAGGTGGGATACATAGGCAACCCTTTGACGGGTCAAACCACCCTTTTAGAAAATGACCAAAAATATTGAATTTCAAATAATCGAAGTGATTGTTATTTTTGGAAATAGCCGAATGTTCCGAAAGGACGCCGGAAGGCTGTTTTGGCAAAAATGGCCACTTTGAAATCATGTCTTTTTCTTTTCAAAATAAAAATCCTGAAAAGGCTAATTCTTTCAAAAAATGAAAATTGTCTTTGAAAAATATTTTTCCTTTTTCTGAATAAAATCGCCTTTAATAAATGTGCAGGATGAGCACAGTACAGAATGAACCCTTCACTTTAATGAATAAAATCCCTTTGGAGTTGAGACTATGGTGGAACGATATGGGTCAAGAAGGACAAGATTGGATTAAATGCTATCTAAAGGACCTTACAGGATTAATGGATATAATTCCCCGTGGTGATATTATCTGGGCACTCATCACTTGTTGGGATCCCGCACATAATGTTCTACACTTTTCAGACTTCGAGCTAACTCCTACCATAGAGGAAATCACTTACTATATTGGGAAAGATGAGGTTCCCCTGAAAGAGAAATACCTGGTGGCTCCGAGGGCAATAACAGTGCACAGATTCCTCGATTCTCTGAAAATTGCTAGGAACGTCCACAACGAGGATTTGGTTAATGGATTTTGTTCTTTAAATTTCATCTACAATAGATATGGTCATATCGGGGGATTCAACGACCCTATGAACAAGCTCTGTAGTAAATCTAACCGAGTCAAGTGGGAAGAGAATAGGCGATTTGCCTTTATAGTGGCGTTCCTTGGGCTAATCATATTCCCAGGAAAAGATGGAAACATTGATACAAGGGTCGTCGGGGTATCCAGTACACTTCTTGTGCAAGATAATAGCACACTAGCGCCAATGATTATAGCTGATATCTTCTGTGCCCTCACATCCTGTAAAGCAGGGCATGACTTCTTTGAGGGTTGCAATTTGATTCTCCAGATTTGGTTGATAGAGCATTTGTGTCGTCATCCTCCGTTCTCGAGTTATGGATCGTCCGAGAAGACGTGCATTGAAGAGTTTTATATGAGAACAAAAGAATTTAAGCTGGCGGAGGGAGCAAAAGGTTGGATTTTATATGTCACGACCCGGATTTCCCACTATGGGAAGTCATGATGGCGCATACTAGTGGAAGCTAGGCAAGCCGACTGTTACTTACATTTTTCATTAGTTACCACTCTCTTCTTAAGACTTTAAATTAAATCATATAATTACAACGGAATAATTAAACTTAGTAGAAGACTTAGTCAATTTTATCAAATATGATACAGAAATCCAAACATGATACACTACCCAAGACTGGTGTCACAATACTCACGAACTTCTAAGAATAATACACATAATTGTCTGAAAGAAATATAAGTCGTTTATCTCGAATACATGAGATAACAGAATGAAATACATAGATAGAAGAGACAACGGGTCATGCGGACGCCTGCAAGGCTACCTCGTAGTCTCAGTAGGCGGAATATCCACAATTGCTACTGCCGCTGCTGCTGTCCGTAAACTGTATCTGCGCAAAAGAGCGCAGAGTGTAGTATCAGCACAACCGACCCCATGTGCTGGTAAGTGCCTGGCCTATCCCGGCGAAGTAGTGACGAGAATAAGGCCAGTCACCCACATAAACCTGTATAGTTGAAATATATATACATATACAACAACAGAAAACATTATCGAACGTTTATAAGGAAAGAATCGGTTCTAAAATAACAATTAATAACTCACAATATCCAGAGTAATCTGGTCAACGGAACAAATCTTACTTTCATGTCTCAATTCATTTTTCATTTCATATCTTGTGGTAGGCGTACCACCCACTCCCAAATGTAACAATAAGCTATATCTTATGGTAGGCGTACCACCCGCTCCCAAATGTAACAATAGGCTACCGGCAACTATGGCCAATGCAAAGATTCAAATCACTTTGTGGTCGGCATGCCACACGATCCCATTTCTTATCATATAAGTGGTCGGCACGCCACACGATCCCAAATTTTTTTAATAATGTGTATTACCGGCATTAAGCCAATAATTTCTATTTAACAGTATTTATATTACCGGTGTAAAACCAATAAATGACAATAATTCAACGATATATCCCCGTTACCGGTGTATCACCAATAATTCTTACTCAACAATTTATATGTATTTTACCGGTATCCAACCAATAAATGACATTGAACCTGCAATTTATCTCCGTTACCGGTATAACACCAATAACTCTTAATCAACAATTCATACATAACCCAATTCCTATTCTCTCAAGCTAGGATAGAACAAACATTTACCTCGAATGTTTATGAATAATTCAATCTGTGGCAATGCCTTTTACTTTCAAATTTGGCTCCAATCCAACCGTATCTATACACAATTGATTTAATATCATCAATTCTACTTAACAAACTATTTCATATAGCTAAATATGATTTTTACAACATTCTGCCCGGAATAGTAAAAATCAACCCCGGGCCCACATAATCGAAACTTGAGTTTCGAACCAAAATAAATTCACCCAATCATCCACGAGTTCGATTATACAATTTGTTCTTAAGTTCGACCTCAAAACGAAGTCTAGATCGCAAATTCTTTGAAAACCCTTACTAAACTCAATTCTCTAGTTTTTCTACCCATTTACACCTATTTAGACTTAGGAATTCAAATAATATTGATGGAAAATGAAGAAAACGAGTCAAGAATCACTTACCCAAGAAGTTTGATGAAGAATTGCTTAAAAATCGCCCAAGGAGCTGTGGAGAAGAGAGTAGAACAGAAATGGGATTTTTATCCCGTTTTTGTTCTGTTTTCAGACTTAAAATCACTGGGCATCAATTTGTTCATCGCGTTCGCGACACCCCGGTCGCGTTCGCGATGAAGGAAAAATGTTACACATCGCGTTCGCGTGGGGCTAGTCGCGAACGCGAAGAGGAAATTCTGGGAGCTTCAATTTTGGCCTATGCGAACGCAGGCTCAGCCACGCGAACGCGTAGAGGAAATGATTGGCTTCAAATTTTAATGCTACGCGAACACGAGAAGGAGTCCCCGATCGTGATGAAGGGAAACAGCTGGGCATATCGAATGCGACCAACAGGACACGAACGCGATGAAGGAATTAAATGTGCATCGCAAACGCGACCAACACATCGCGAATGCGATGAAGAAATGCGTGCTGCAGCTTTTTCTGCAATTTTCTAAGTTCAAAATCATCCTGATGCCTATATGAAACTCACCCGGGCCCTCGGGGATTCAAACCAATCATGTACACTGACTCAAAAACATCATACGAACTTGGTCGCGCGATCAAATCGCCAAAATAACATTAAAATCAATGAATTGAGCCTAAAAACTCAAGAATTCTTTCAAAATTTCATAACTTTCAAAATTTCCAATTAAGGCCGAAACACGTTAAACGACGTCCGTTTTCAACCAACTTTACAGGAAGCGCTTAACCAACATATATGACCTGTACCGGGCGTCGGAAGCAAAATACGAGCCCGATATCATTACTTTTTAATCAAATTTCAATTTCATTTTCCTTAAACATTTTTAGAAAACAATTTAACAGAAAAATTCTTTTACCGGGGTTCTAGACCTCGAATTTCAATTCCGGGCACACGCCCAAGTTCCATATTTTTCTACGGATTTTCTAGGACCGTCAAATCATGGGTCCGGGTCCGTTCACCAAAAATGTTGACCAAAGTCAACTATATCAATATTAATATCAAAATTCTTCAAATTTTCCACATATTTCATTTGTTTCAACATAAACAATTTCCAGCTTCGGGCCTGGACTATGCACGCAAATCGAGGCAACTATAAATGAGGTTTTCAGGACCTCAGAAGCTCGAAATGATTAATAAAACAAGTGATGACTCTTTGGGTCGTCACATTCTCCACCTCTCAAACAACCGTTCATCCTCGAACGGACAAAAGAAAGAAGTACCTGAGTCATGGAATAGATTAGGATATCGGCACCACATGTCAGATTCGGACTCCCAGGTCGATGCCTCGGGAGGCTGACCCCTCCACTGAACTCGGACAGAAGGAAAATTCTTCGACATCAACTGTCGAACCTGTCGATCTAGAATAGCTATCGGCTCCTCCTCATAGGACAGATCTTTGTCCAATTGGACAGTGCTGAAATCTAACACGTGCGATGGATCGCTGTGATATTTTCAGAGCATGGACACATGAAACACTGGATGTACAACTGATAAGCTAGGTGGCAAGGCAAGTTTATATGCCACCTCTCCCACATGATCAAGAATCTCGAATGGGCCAATAAACCTAGGGCTAAGTTTGCCCTTCTTTTCAAATCGCATCACGCCCTTCATAGGTGACACTCAGAGCAATACTCGCTCCCAGCCATGAAAGCTATATCTCGAACCTTGCGATCCGCATAGCTTTTTTGCCTAGACTAAGTTGTGTGAAGCCTATCTTGAATAATCTTGGCCTTATCTAAGGCCTCCTGAACTAAATCTGTACCCAATAACCAAGCTTCTCCCGGTTCAAACCATCCAACCGGAGAACGACACCGCCTACCATACAATGCTTCATAAGGAGCCATCTGGATGCTCGATTGATAACTATTATTATAAGCAAACTCTGCCAACGACAGGAATTGATCCCACGAACCTCCAAAATCAATAACACACGCCCGAAGCATATCTTCCAGTATTTGAATAGTTCTCTCGAACTGACTATCCGTCTGGGGTTGAAAGGCTATACTTAGCTGAACTTGCGTGCCCAACTCTCGTTGAACTGCCTTCCAAAAATGTGAGGTAAACTGTGCACCTCGATCCGAAATAATAGAGATAGGCACACCATGAAGGCGAACGATCTCCCTGATATAAATCTCATCTAACCTCTCGGATGAATAGGTAGTGGCAATAGGAATAAAATGAGCTGACTTGGTCAGCCTATCAACAATCACCCAAACAATATCAAACTTCTTCTGAGTCATAGGAAGTCCAGAAACGAAGTCCATCATGATTCGCTCCCACTTCCATTCAGGAAGTTCAATTCTCTGAAATAAACCGCCAGGTCTCTAATGTTCATACTTAACCTGCTGACAATTAAGACACCGTGCCACATATGCCACAATATCCTTTTTCATTCTGCACCACCAATAATGTTGCCGCAAATCTTGATACATTTTCGCTGCGCCTGGATGAATAGAATACCGCGAACTGTGAGCTTATTCTTGAATTGATTCTTTAAGCCCATCAACATTTGGCACACAAATGCACCCTTGCATCCTTAGGATCCTATCAGAATCTAAGGTGGCCTGTTTAGCACCTCCTCGCTGAACCGTGTCTCTAAGGTCACATAAATAAAAATTATTATATTGTTGATCGCGGATACGCTCCAATAATGAAAAGCGAGCGATCGTGCAAGCTAGTACTCGACTAGGCTCAGAAATATCCAACCTCACAAATCGATTGGCCAAGGACTGAACATCCAAAGCAAGTGGTCTCTGATTGACTGGAATATAAGCAAGACTGCCCATACTGGCTGACTTCCTACTCAAAGCGTCGGCCACCACGTTTGTTTTTCCCGGATGATATAAAATGGTAACATCATAATCTTTCAGCAATTCTAGCCACCTTCTCTGCCTCAAATTCAACTATTTTTGTTTAAACAAATACTGAAGACTCTTATGATCGGTGTATACTTCACATGCTACACCATACAAATAATGCCTCCAGATCTTCAATGCGTGAATAATCGCTGTCAATTCTAGATCATACACTGGATAATTTTTTTATGAATCTTCAACTGCCTCGAAGCATAGGCAATAACCTTGCCATCCTGCATTAACACTGCAGCAAGCCCATTACGGGAAGCATCACAATAAACAGTATAAGGTCCCATGCCTATGGGTAAAACCAATACCGGTGCTGTGGTCAAGGCTGTTTTGAGCTTTTGAAAGCCCGCCTCACATTCATCTGACCATTCAAATTGAACACCTTTCTGTGTTAATCTGGTCAGTGGGGTTGCAATAGATGAAAACCCCTCCACGAATCGCTGATAATAACCCGCTAATCCCAAGAAACTCCGAATCTCTATGGCTGATGTCGGTCTAGGTCAGTTCTTGACTGCCTCAATCTTCTTCGGATCAACTTGAATACCTGCTGCCATCACAATATGACCCAGGAATGCAACTGAACTTAGCCAAAATTTACACTTTGAAAATTTTTCATATAGTTGGCTATCTTTCAGAGTCTGCAAGGACACTCTGAGATATTGCGCATGCTCTTCCTGACTGCGGGAATATATTAATATGTCATCAATGAAGACTATTATAAACAAGTCTAAATATGGCCGGAACACCCGATTCATCAATTCCATAAAAGACGCTGGAGCATTTGTCAACCCAAAAGACATGACCAGAAATTCATAATGTCCGTACCGAGTGCAGAATGCTGTCTTAGGGACATCAGATGCCCTAATCTTCAGCTGGTGATAGCCAGATCTCAAATCTATCTTCGTAAATACCTTGGCACCCTGAAGCTGGTCAAATAAATCATTAATTCGCGGAAGTGGATATTTATTTTTGATAGTCAATGCACATTCTCATCGAACCATCTTTCTTCTTTACAAATAATACTGGTGCACCCCACGGCAAAACACTGGGTCTAATGAAACCCTTTTCAAGTAAATCCTGCAACTGCTCATTCAATTTTTTTAACTTCGGCGGAGCCATACGATATGGGGGAATAGAAATGGGCTGAGTGCCTGGAGCCAAGTCAATGCAAAAATCAATGTCCCTGTCGGGCGGCATACTTGGCAAGTCTGAAGGAAATACTTCAGGAAATTCGTGAACCACAAACACAAAGTCAATAGAAGGAACCTCAGTACTGGAATCACGGACATAGGCCAAATAAGCCAAACATCCCTTTCCAACCATACGCTGAGCCTTAACATAAGAAATAACATTGCAACTAGTATGACCTGAAATTCCTTTCCACTCTATACGAGGCAAATTCGGCAAAGCTAAAGTCACAGTCTTGGCATGGCAATCTAAAATAGCATAATATGGAGATAACCAGTCCATGCCTAATATAATATCGAAGTCCACCATATTTAGGAGTAATAAATCAGCACGGGTCTCAAGACCCTCAATTACTATAATACATGACCAATGAACTCGATCAACCACAATATAATCGCCTACTAGTGTGGACACATGAATAGAAACACCCAGTGGATCACTAGGCTGAATCAAGTAAGGTGCAAAATAGGAGGACACATACGAATATGTAGACCCAGGGTCAAATAATGCTGATGCATTTCTATCACAAACCAAAATAATACCTATAATGACGTCATCTGAAGACTCAGCCTATGGTTTGGCAGGAAGTGCATAACATCAGGGCTGTGCCCCACCACCCTGAGAAGTATCTCTAGGACGATCAGCTACTGGCTGGTCTCTACCTCTATCGGTCTGAGCTCCACCTCTAAAACCTCTACCTCCGCCTTTATGTCCTCTACCCCCGCCTCTAGCTGGCTAGGCAGGCTGTGGGGGAACTGGGGCCTGAACCATAGCATGAGAACCCTGCTGCTGAGATCTGTCAGAAGCTCGAGGGCAATACTTTGCAATGTGCCTAAGATCGCCGCACGTAAACCAAGCCCTCGGCTGCTGGAAATAGCGAAGTGGTGGTGCACTGATAGGCTGCTGATCAGAATAGCATGGCTAATAATTACGACCACCAGAATCATCATGAGATACCTGAAGAGTTGAGTGATAAGGCCTAGGAGGATGGCCTCTATTATGAGAATCTCTATCTCCCGACGAGATACCACTGAATCTACCCGAATTACGGGGTCTTATCTGATCCATGTATTGCTCCCTGTGACAGAGCCATCTCCATCCGGCGGGCTGCATTAGCCGCCTCCTGAAAAGTGATTTCAGTTCCTGCCCCCAAAGCCATCTGTAGTTGAATTTGGCTGATTCAAGCCATCAATAAATCTTCTCACCTTTCTCGATCTGTAGGAAGTATGAAAATAGCATGACGAGCCAGGTGCACGAACCTAGTCTCGTACTGTGTGACAGACATAGAACCCTGGTGAAGACGCTCAAATTGCCTGCGCAAAGCCTCCCGCTAAGTTGCTGGAAGGAACTTTTTCAAGAACAACTCTGCAAATTGCTCCCAAGTCAAAGATCCTGATCCTGCTAGCCTGGATAGACAATAATTCCTCCACCAAGTCTTGGCAGAACCAAATAATCAAAAAGTAGCAAAATCCACACCATTAGTCTCCACAATGCCCATAGTACGAAGAACCTCGTGGCAGCTATATAGGAAATCTCGGGGATCCTCTTAAGGAGTGCCACTGAATGTGGTAGTGAATAGATTGGCAAACCTATCCAACCTCCATAATGCGTCAGCAGACATAGTTGCACCATCACTAGCCTGAGTCACTATGACATGCAGAACTGCCTCAGCTGGCTAAATCACATGAACCTGAGCCTGGGGAATTACTGGCTCCAGGGTGCGCGTAGTAGGAGTCTGATTACCTCCTCCAGCCTGAGAAGTGGCTAGTGCTACTAGCAGTAAACCTGCTCTGGTGATATTGTCCATAAAACCTGCTATCCGGACTAAAGCATCCTGAAGATCCGGTGTAAACATAATCCCTCCTGGGACCTGAGCTGGGCCCACTGGAACTGCTGGGGCTGGAACCTCCTCCTCGATATGAGCCTGAGGTTCTGCCGCTTGTGGTGCTACTCGGGGCTGAGCTCTGCCCCTACCTTGGCCTCTAGGACGACCTCGACCTCGACCTTTGCCCCTAGCGGAAGCTGCCGCTGCTGGGACCTCGGGCTGCTGGACAGTAGATGAGGATGCATGTGTTCTTTCCATCTGCAAAAGAACATAGTAGAAATTCAATTAACATATGAAAGATCAAGTCGCACGATTGGAAAGAATAAAAGGGAATATTTTCCTAACTCTGTAGCCTCTGGAGGATAAATACAGACGTCTCCGTACCGATCCCTCAGACTCTACTAAGGTTGTTCGTGAGTTGTGAGACCTGTGCAACCTAGTGCTCTGATACCAGGATTTCCCACCATCGGGAGTCATGATGGCGGTGGAAGCTAGGCAAGCCGACTGTTACTTACATTTTTCATTAGTTACCATTCTCTTATTAAGAATTTAAATTAAATCATATAATTACAGCGGAATAATTAAACTTAGCAGAAGACTTAGTCAATTTTATCAAATATGATACAGAGAAAACTCAAACATAATACACTACCCAAGACTAGTGTCACAATACTCACGAACTTCTAAGAATAATACACATAATTGTCCGAAAGAAATATAAGATGTTTATCTCGAATACATGAGATAACAGAATAAAATACATAGATAGAAGAGACAACGGGTCCTACGGACACCTGCAAGACTACCTCGTAGTCTCAATAATCGGAATATCCACAATCGTGCTACTGCCGTTGCTGTTGTCCGTAACCTGTATCTGCGCAAAAAGAGCGCAGAGTGTAATATCAGCACAACCGACCCCATGTGCTGGTAAGTGTCTGGCCTATCCCGGCGAAGTAGTGACGAGACTAAGGCCAGTTACCCACATAAACCTGTACAGTTGAAATATATATACATATACAACAGCAGAAAATGTTATTGAATGTTTATAAGGAAAGAATCGGTTCTAAAATAACAATCAATAACTCATAATATCCGGAGTAATCTGGTCAATGGAACAAATCTTACTTTCATGTCTCAATTCATTTTTCATTTCATATCTTGTGGTAGGCGTACCACCCGCTCCCAAATGTAACAATAAGCTATATCATGTGGTAGGCGTACCACCCGCTCCCAAATGTAACAATAGGCTACCGGCAACTATGGCCAATGCCAAGATTCAAATCACTTTTGTGGTCGGCATGCCACACGATCCCATTTCTTATCATATAAGTGGTCGGCACGCCACACGATCCCAAATTTTTTTAATAATGTATATTACCGGCATTAAGCCAATAATCTCTGTTCAACAGTATTTATATTACCGGTGTAAAACCAATAAATGACAATAATTCAACGATATATCCCCGTTACCGGTGTATCACCAATAATTCTTACTCAACAATTTATATGTATTTTACCGGTATACAACCAATAAATGACATTGAACCTGCAATTTATCTCTGTTACAGGTATAACACCAATATCTCTTAATCAATAATTCATACATAACCCAATTCCTATTCTCTCAAGCTAGGATAGAACAAACACTTACCTCGAATGTTTACGAACAATTCAATCTGTGGCAATGCCTTTTCCTCTCAAATTTGGCTCCAATCCAAGTATCTATACACAATTGATTTAATATCATCAATTCTACTTAACAAACTAGTTTATATAGCTAAATATGATTTTAACAACATTTTGCCCAGAATAGTAAAAATCAACCCCGGGCCCACATAATCGAAACTCGAGTTTCGAACCAAAATAAATTCACCCAATCATCCACGAGTTCGATTATACAATTTGTTCTTAAGTTCGACCGCAAAACAAAGTCTAGATCGCAAATTCTTTGAAAACCCTTACTAAACTCAATTCTCTAGTTTTTCTACCCATTTACACCTATTTAGGCGTAGGTATTCAAATAATATTGATGGAAAATGAAGAAAACGAGTCAAGAATCACTTACCCAAGAAGTTTGATGAAGAATTGCTTAAAAATTGCCCAAGGAGCTGTGGAGAAGAGAGTAGAACAGAAATGGGATTTTTATCCTGTTTCTGTTCTGTTTTCAGACTTAAAATCACTAGGCATCAATTTGTTCATCGCATTCGCGACACCCCGGTCGCATTCACGATGAAGGAAAAATGTTACACATCACATTCGCGTGGGCCTAATCGCGAACGCGAAGAAGAAATTCTGGGAGCTTCAATTTTGGTCTACGCGAACGCGGGCTCAGCCACGCGAACGCGTAGAGGAAATGATTGGCTTCAAATTTTAATGCTACACGAACGCGAGAAGGAGTCTGCGATCGCGATGAAGGTAAAAAACTGGGCATTGCGAACGCGACCAACGGGATGCGAACGCGATGAAGGAATGAAATGTGCATCGCGAAGGCGACCAACACATCGCGAACGCGATGAAGAAATGCGTGCTGCAGATTTTTCTGCAATTTTCTAAGTTCAAAATCATCCTGATTCCTATATGAAACTCACCCGGGCCCTCGGGGATTCAAACCAATCATGTACAGTGACTCAAAAACATCATACGAACTTGGTCGCGCGATCAAATCACCAAAATAACATTAAAATCAATGAATTGAGCCTAAAAACTCAAGAATTCTTTCAAAATTTCATAACTTTCAAAATTTCCAATTTAAGGCCGAAACACGTTAAACGACTTCCGTTTTCAACCAACTTTACAGGAAGCGCTTAACCAACATATATGACCTGTACCGGGCGTCGGAAGCAAAATACGAGCCCGATATCATTACTTTTTAATCAAATTTCAATTTCATTTTCCTTAAACATTTTTAGAAAACAATTTAACAGAAAAATTCTTTTACCGGGGTTCTAGACCTCGAATTTCAATTTCGGGCACACGCCCAAGTTCCATATTTTTCTACGGATTTTCTAGGACCGTCAAATCATGGGTCCGGGTCCGTTCACCAAAAATGTTGACCAAAGTCAACTATATCAATATTAATATCAAAATTCTTCAAATTTTCCACATATTTCATTTGTTTCAACATAAACAATTTCCAGCTTCGCGCCTGGACTATGCACGCAAATCGAGGCAGCTATAAATGAGGTTTTCAGGACCTTAGAAGCTAAAAATGATTAATAAAACAAGTGATGACCCTTTGGGTCGTCACATTGTACTTTCGATCATTGACCGCTAGCCAAAGTGATTGGGCATACAGATGGTTGCCACTTGATGAGGTGATGTAAATGCCAACAGAAGGGTCGCATTTCTTGGTCATGGGTCTTAAAAGCATTCAGCCTTATGCACCGTACAGGGTACTACGATAGCTTTGGAGATATCAAGTTATACCAAAAGACGGGGACCTCAGCTTACAAGCAGTAGAGATTAGTCCAAACGGACAATTCCCGGAAGCAAAGATCCGACAGATTTGGAATGAATGTCAAAGCTTGAAGGCAGACACTTGTGTGGGAAACCAAGCTCAGGGAGAAGTATCGCCAGGGTATGCTGCATGGTATTGCCGGGATGTCGAGCATGATAAACCAATGAAAAGGCCTCACATTCAAGATTTGGCCGAGCAATCTAAGGAACACAGAAATTGGGTGGCCGGAGAAAATGAGTATAGAGCCAAGGTCAGCTTGCTAGAGAAACAATTTCGAGATCTCCAATTTGAGAGCGGTTTACAAGAAGCATCTGACGAAGGAGAAAAGAAGCAGCTGAGAAAAGAGAATGAAATCTTAAAGGCTCAAATTGCAAAAATGAAAATTGCATCCGAGACCCCAGTTCGCCTAGCCTGTGATGAGAAATTGATTGAAAATCTTCGGCGCAAAGTGAATGACTACAGCTTCGATCTTGATAAAGTAGAAAAGGAGTTAGTCGGGGTTCGGAGACAACTAGACAGAAATGCCGAGGAAAGAGCTAGAATGGTTCAGCAATTACAAGATGAACATAAGGTTGAGGTAGCTCGATTGAGAGAGAAAGTCATTACAGCCGAAGTCATAAGTAGCAAGATAATCAAAGAGTTTGAAGTAGAGAGAGAACATTGTTACACGACTATGGCTCGGTTAGAATTTGAGCTACAACAATTACAAAAGGAGAATCAACAAACCTTAGACGCTCGTGCCAAACAGATCAGCAGGCTGCTTCAAGAAAAAGGGGTCATTCGAGTGAGAATTGTCAATATTGCTCAGTACATCACCAAGAAATGCCAATTGTGTGAAGACATGTCCCAGGAAACATTCACATCAGCAGTAAAGTTCTTTGTAAAGCAAGTAATGTCTGGCCTAGATAAACTCCAATGTGGATTAGCATATAGGCCCTCGGCAAGACCGAACGACGTTTCTTTTGTAATCGATGTTTTTGAGTATCAATGAAAAATTCAAAAAAAAGTTGTTATCATTCTTTTTCCATTTTATACCAATTGTCTGGGCGATAGGCAAATATGTAGGAACGGAAAAACAAAATTGAAAATGAAAATGAAAAAAAAAAGAAAAATTGGAAAACAAGAAAGAAAGAAAAGGTGAATAGAAAAACAATGAAAAAACAAAGGAGAAAGAAAATGGTAGTTCAAAGAGGAATAAATGCTGGAATGATGCATAATGATCAAGGGAAAAAGTTGTGATTTTAATCATTACATTTTACCCCTTATGATCTACCTATTAATGAGTTTTATTGTTGATAAGTATCAGATTTCAGCTGGAAACTGGCATTCTAGCACATCATCATTACAATACACGTTCAAAAGCTATGTCTAAGGCTGTGACTCAGGAGATTGAACCTACCATCATGGACCCAGTACAGGAAGAAGAGGTTGCAGATGTTGCGGGTATGAAAAAGGAAATGTATAAGCTAAAGCAGCAAATGTCGGAAATGTACCAAGCCTGGTCCAGGGGTCAACCTTTGCCTACCTATCTAGCCAATCCAGCATATGTCCCTACCACAAATCCTAATCCTGAACCACCTACCATGAACTCCTCCTCCACGTACCCAAATTACCAATACTACTATGCCACAACTTCATAGGCACCACCACCACTATCCAAACAGATTCCACCACAACCACCTCAGGTCGCCCCGGTATATGTGGCACCACCACCTGCCACTCTGCATAAATCATCAAGTGAACCAGTGTTCCATGTGCAAGACACTCATTATTATCTACCGGAGCCAACATTCAGGCAGCACGACTCCTATACCCCACTTATGGATATGACAGAAGAAAAACCCGTCAGGAACTTAGAGCAAGAAGAGATGGCACGGAATATGAGAAGTCTAGAACAATCTTTCCATAACATACAAGGGCTAGGAGTCCAAGTGAGCGTCGCATATAAAGATTTATGTTTGTTTCCAGAAGTGCAGCTCCCGGTTGGATTCAAGCTACCTAAGTTCGATATGTACGATGGACATGGGGATCCGGTAGCCCATCTTAGGGGTTATTGTAGCAAGATGCATGGTGCAGGGGGGAAGAGATGAACTGTTGATTGCTTATTTTAGCCAGAGTTTGAGCGGTTCTGCACTGGAGTGGTATACTCGTCAAGATCACACCAGATGGTTCATCCGGGATGATCTAGCTCAGTCATTCGCTAAACACTTCCAGTACAATTTGGAGATAATTCCAGATAGGCTGTCACTAACAATAATGGAGAAGAAGCCCGGGGAAAGTTTCTGGGAGTACGGGTTTAGATGGAGGGAACAAGCTGCATGGGTGGACCCTACCATGAAGGAAACAGAAGTGGTGGACTGCTTTTTACAGGCCTTAGAGCCTACTTACTATGGTCATCTGGTATCCTCTATTGGTAAAACGTTTAATGAAATGGTGAAAAAGGGAAGTTTCGTAGAAGAAGGATTGAAAACCAATAAGATCATGAGCTTTTCGTCTATTAAGGCCACGAATCAGGCGATACAAATCGGAAATGGGGGATCTATCGGTAAAAAAAAGAAGGAAGAGGTCGCAGTTGTTGAAAGTATACCATCGTCTTGGGGGAAAAATACATACCATCACCCACCTCGTCCATATCAACCATACCCACCAGCACCCTATAACTCACCTCCACCATATTATCCATCCACCACTCCACATTATTCTGTCCCACATGCTCAACATTACCCACCGCCTCCACATGTATGGCGAGCCCAAATCCCACAAAACGTCTACCACAAAAATAACACCTACCCACCTTCCAGAACATATAAAAATCTGAATAGACCCAGCTTCCGCCCAGATCCGGAAGTAAGAGGAAACAAAGCTTAAGCAAAGAAAACATTCAGTCCACTAGGGGAGTCATACACCAGTCTTTATCATCGCTTGTGGGAGCTCGGGATGCTAAGCCCAATTGAGCCAAAACTTCCAAACCCACCACCCAGAAACCTTGACCAATCAGTTCGATGTGAATATTGTTCTGGGGTGCCCGGACACGATACTGAAAAGCGTTGGCACTTGAAATCCGCCATACAAGAGCTTATTGATACTAGGAGGATTGAGGTGCAGGCTCCAGAAACTCCTAATATTACACGGAACCCATTGGCAGCCCATCATGAGACGCACATGATAAAGTTGGAACAAGGAGAGATTAGTAAGAAACCATTCCAATCAGTGATGATGATAAAAGCCAATAGCAAAGTGGAAAGAGAGGTTGAGAAAGAGAAAGCGACAGCCGAGTTGCCAATGAAGAAGCCACCAGTGGTCGAGGCTGTGAAAATAGTAGTGCCGGGAGTTAAGCCGTTGTTGACAGTGAATGGAGCATATATGGAACCTGTAGCCATCAAACCGGTGGTGTAAATGCCAGTTGCAAACACTAAAGCCATACCGTGGAACTATAACAATGTCACAGTGACATACAAGGGGAAAGAGGTTACAGGAGAAATCAATGAAACACATGGCCTAACTAGTTCCGGGCGATGCTTTGCCCTGGAAGAATTAAGGAAAACAAAAGTGGTGAAGGAGAATCCTAATCATGTGAAGAAAGTGGTTACTGAAGAAGAAGTAGAAGAGTTTTAGAAAAAGATGAAAGCTCAAGACTATTCAATAGTAGAGCAGTTGAGAAAGACGCCTGCGCAGATTTCATTGCTTTCATTGTTAATTCATTCTGAAGAGCACAGGAAGGTGTTAATGAAAATTCTGAACGAAGCACATGTGCCTGAGAAAATCTCAGTCTGCCATCTTGAGAAAATCACGAATAAAATCTTTGAGACGAACAAGATAACATTCTCAGATAATGAATTGCCACTTGAAGGGACGGAGCACAACAAAGCACTTTATCTCACTGTCAAGTGCAAAGAATCCATAGTTACTCGTGTTCTGGTAGACAACGGGTCAAGTGCCAACATTTGTCCACTCTCAACTTTGAGAAAGCTGAAGATTAATCCTGATAGAATCCGTCGAAATAGTGTGTGTGTACGGGGCTTTGACAGATGAGGCAAGAATACTCTAGGGGACATTGTGCTGGAAGTCACCATCGGGCCGGTGGACTTTACCATGGAGTTCCAAGTGCTAGATTTCGTTGTTTCTTACAATCTGTTATTGGGACGTCCATGGATCCACGCGGCCAAAGTTGTACCATCTTCTCTGCACCAGATGGTAAAATTTGAATGGGAACAACAGGAAATCATAGTGCATGGAGATGATGATATCTGTAACACCATAACGCCATTTGAAGAAACTGATGGGGACGATGGCCCATTGGTATATCAAGTGATGGATGCTGTGGTAGTTAATAAAATATCCGAAGGGGAGAGCATGCCAATTCCTACAGTGGCTCCTACAGCAGTAATGGTGGCTAAAGAAATGATCAGAAATGGGTTTGTAGTGGGAAAAGGTTTGGGATAACTCTACAAGGGATAACACAACCTGTCCACTTGCCAAGAAATAATGACACATTTGGCCTGGGTTTTAAGCCTACTGATGCCGACATCCAAAGAGCCAAAAGAATGAAGAAGAAAATTTGGACCCTCCCAAAACCAATTCCAAAATTATCCGACACCTTTACTAGGCCTGGTACACGAAGACATTTGGCAACTGTTGTGCCAAGTTATATTGAAATAAGGCCAGATACAGAGCTTCTCGCAAGGTTTGAAATGTTGTTTGAGGATGCAAATATGTTGGAGATGGGTGAGGGAACGAGTAAGATGGATGTTTAGTTCGCGGGACCCAGCACTGCATTTAATAATTGTGAAGCTACTCTTCTTCCGATCAGAAGGGAGTTGTGGTAGTTAGCCTTAAAAATATTTCATTTTTCTCAAAGCTGTTTTATTTTGTAATCCCACACCCCATTGAAATCAAATGTATCCAACCTTTGTTATCTTTTTGAAAATATCAATGAAATGCAATTTCTTTTTCTTTCTTCACTTTTGCCTTATTTTATTTTTGTTCTTTTTGTACAGTTCAATATTTGCTTATTCCAATGATATGTCATGCATGAAGGATTCCCGGTCCAGTCTTGATAATCGAATAGTTATACAGGAAATTGAAAATGAGTGTGAAGTAGAATATGAAGATGAGGAAATACTGGAGGAAATCAGTAAAGATTTGAATCAAAATGAGGAAAAACCCAAACCGAACTTAAATGAGACAGAATCTATTAATCTGGGGAGTGAGGATAATGTCCGGGAAACAAAGATCAGTGTACATTTAGAGGCTTCCTTCAGAGAGGATCTACTCAAGTTATTACATGAATACAAAGACATACTTGCTTGGTCCTATGATGACATGCCCGGACTCAGCTGTCACGCCCCAAATCGAGGGACATGACCGGCGCCTGACCGGGTAGCCCAGTCAAGCAGACCTGGGTGCCTTTCATTCCCACGCGTTACCCCTGTATTGATTGTTTCTCATTAACCAAATATCTTACCAATTATAACTGATTTTGCAATGTACAAACATAACCATACGATTAATTCATTAACAAGTTTACAGTTTTTACAACGCCCAACATAATATATAAATAGACCACAATCCCACAGTTTACATGTCTACGGAGCCTCTAGGATGCAAAAGGTAATACAATACTTGCCGGTAACAAGGCTCCGACTATACCTTACAAGAATCAAAATTAATTCTACAACAAAAGTGGCATGAGCCACGCAGCGCCCATGAGGAAGAAAGGGGCTCACCAAAACGGGCAGTGAAAGATGATGAATACTACTGCCGACAAGCTGAAGTGCCTGCTACTGATCCACCTACAATCATAATACGAATGTAGCGTCCCCGGCAAAAGGGACGTCAGTACACTGGAATTGTACTGGTATGTATGGACAAACCTTGTCCCAAGTAAACTCAAGCCATTAAACAAGTAATCACGATGATAAGATAGCCAATAAATTACACCAAGAATTAATTAAGCCAACCAACCATGTTTTTCACATTTTCCTCATTCAAATAATTCTCAACACAAAGCACGTTTTAAGATCAACAAGGAGAACACCAACCAATCAGTCACATAAAACACAAGTAGTCAAACAAAGGGGCAATCAGTGCCCCACAGATTTCAAACTCTCCTGCTGTCTCCTTTCACAATTCCACATCAATGATTTTATATTAATTTCAATTGTGATTGCGATCGCTTTCCATCCTTATTACCTCGTCCACCCTTGTTACCTCGTGTGACGACCCAGCCCGTCGTCACGGGAATTACCACCCCGTTATGTTGTAAATACATGTTTTATGCTTTTATATCAGTGTTAGAGTCTATCGGGTAAGTTAGGAGTGAATTTGGATTGAAAATGAGGCATATAGCCTTTTTGAAGGAAACTTGAATATGGAAAGTCAACCCGGAGTTGACTATTTGGTTAGAAGGCTCAGAATCAGATTCTGATGATTCGGTTAGTTCCGGGAGGTGATTTGTGACTTAGGGGAGCGATCGAATTGAATTTGGAGGCCCGGTGTAGAAATAGGCTTGAATTGGCTAAGGTTGAATTTTGGCGAAATCCGAACGGTAGGTGAAATTTTGATCCGGGGGTCGGAATGGAATTCCGACAATTCCTGTAGCTTCGTTATGTGATTTTGGATATGTCCGCAAATCTTCAGGTCATTCGGACATCGTTTGGTTAGTTTTTTGATTGATTGTGAAATTCGGAATGTTTTAAGGAATTTAGGCTTGAATTCGATGTGAATTATAGGTTTTGATGTTGTTAGACATGTTTTGAGGATTGGATCAAGTTCGAATAAGGTATTAGGATGTGTTGGTGTGTTTGGATGGGGTCCCGGGGGCCTCGGGGTGTTTTCGGATGGCTAAACGGGCGAAAATATTGAAAATTGTAGGGGAGTGTTCTGGTTCTGTTGTTTTCGCTCCTGCAGAAATAAGGGCGCAGGAACGAGTCCGCAGAAGCGGACGAGGGGGCACATGAGCGCTTGTCTTTGCAGAAGTGGAAAAATGTCCGCTGAGGCGGTATCGCAGGAGCGAAAAGTAGACCGCAGAAGCGGTCAAGAGGCGAAATGGGGAGTCCACAGAAGCGGGTGATTGATCGCATAGGCGAGTCCGCAGGAGCGGACTCTTGGTCGCAAAAGTGGATCATTCCGCAGGAGCGGAAGACTTTCCGCAGAAGCGGACCCGCAGGAGCGGTCCGTGTATCGCAGAAGCGAAAATCGCAGTGAGTTAAGTGTATCAGAAGTTAGAAAATTTCAGAAACATTTCACACATTTGGGTCTCGGCTTTAGAGGCGATTTGGGCGATTTTGAAGAGAAACTCAAGTGAAATCATCGGGTAATCAACTATGGACTTAAACTATGATTAGTATTGATAATATTATGCAATTATATCATGAAAATGGAGGAATTTGGGGTGATTCATGGAAGATTTAACCCTAGGCTTGAACTTTAGAAAATCAAGGTTTTGAATGGGCAAATGGAGTCCGAATTTGGTAAAATTGATATGCTTAGACTCGTATTGAGATGAAGGTTCCGAATATGTGACTTTTGTAATTTTTCGAGAAGCGTACCGAAAGTCGGGTTTTGACAACTTTGGGAATTTTGATGTAAATTGAGTTGTATTGATTGGGTGTCGTTCCATTGGCCTAATTTGTTGTGTTTCTACTGTATTTGATCAGATTCTACGCGTGCGGAGCTTTATTCTCGTGGCAAGGGCATTGCGGAGTAGTCGTCGCGCCGTATTGAGGTGAGTAATAGATGTGGGTGATGACCAGTGGGTTCGAAACCCCGGTATACCACTTGTGACGCTGTATAGCAGCGAGACACGTACTCTCATGTGAGTGCGGGGTCGATTGTGATTGGGGACTATGGCTTAGTCCGACTTGCTGATACTCTGTTATGATATTAGGCTATTCATGAGCCGTCGAACCTCCTTCTTGGATGGTTGCATATTATACTGTGATATTGGCTACTCTTGAGCCGTTGAACCCCCTTCTTGGGTGGTTGAGTATACTTGTGGGCCGTGAGCCAGTTATTGGATCCCGTGATGATCGTTATCATGGTCTTATCATATTGACATGTTAGTTACTACCAGTCCGTAGCTATTTCTGTTATCATGCTATTTCCAAATCTCTGGAACTTGACATTACTGTTTTCAACTGAAAAATGATAAAAGATGTTTTCAAATCTACTTTTGAGCCTGCGAGGCTGTATTTGCATATTAGCTGACTGGTAGTGGATCGGGCTGCCCGCCGCAGCGGTATATATGTTGGATCGGACTGCACACCGCAGTGATATTGTGCTTAGGCTGTAGGAGCCCCTCCAGAGTCTGAACCCCCACAGTGAGCACGGGTACCCAAATTGGATCAGGCTACGCGCCGTAGCGGTCATATCATGCATTGCATTGAATTTAGCTACTTCTGATAGCTGTTATACTGTTTTGCTGGTACTTGTTGGTACATGTACAGTTGATATTGATTCTGTGACAAGGTATTTGATTACATCTTTACATAGTGCTTTATTGCGGATTTCTTATCTGCGCTGTCTTACCCCTATTTATTACCACTGAGTCTGGTAGTACTCATTTTACTCCCTACACATTGTGTGCAGATCCAGGTACCTCTCAGCAGTGATCTAGTAGCTGTGCGAGGCGACATCTGTAGGACATTTGAGGTAGCTGCAGAGTCCGCAGAACCCGATATTCCTTCTTACTGTTTTGATTCTGTATCGACATTGCTTTCCGTACTTGGTATCTTGTAAACTATCATATACTTTTGTTCATTAGAGGCTCATGACTCTTGACCCTTCGGTCTATGGGAGTTGATGTATTATGGGACTTGGTTCCCCGTTTTCGTTATATATATTGCTGTGGCTTCGCGAATTAATATGCTTAAATGGGCTAAAGAGAGCTTCTAGCTCCGTGTTGATGTTGATTGGTCAGGCTGGCTTAGCAATGTGCTGGGCACCATCACGACCAGATTTGGGGTCGTGACAAGTTGGTATTAGAGCCTAGGTTTACTAGGCCTCATGAGTCTTGAGCCGGTTAGTAGAGTCTTGTGGATCGGTACGGGGACGCCTGTACTTATCCTCGGAAGGCTGCGAACCTTTAGGAAACACTTCACTTTTCTTGAACTCTGTCGTGCGATCTTGTTGTTCCGAGAACTGAACTTCTATATTCTATTCTCTCGCAGATGGCGAGAACGCGAGCATCGGGACGAGGTGGACGACCTCCATTGCCACCTGTTAGAGGCCGTGGGCACGGTCGTGCTAGAGGTAGAGGTAGGGCGGCGGAGGCGGTGCCGGCTGACCCGCCCGTTGTACCGGTTCAGGAGCAACCCCCGGTGGTTGATGCTCCGGCAGCCCCGGTTCAGGGCCGGACGATATCTATTGCTATTCCCGGTCTTCAGGAGACTCTTGCTCAGATATTATCAGTGTGTTCCGGTTTGGCTCAGGTAGTTTCAGCTACCGCTATTGTAGCGACATCTCAGTTAGGGGCTGGTCAGCAGACCCCTGCAGCTCGCACACCTGACCCAGTTGTTCAGGGACTTTAGACGCCAGAAGCGGTCCCCGCTCAGGTGGTTGCACCGGTTATTCCTCCAGCTGCACCAGCTCCAGCTCCAGAGCATATGGTTCAGGTTATGCCCGACGACGAGCGGCGTCGTCTTGAGAGATTTGGTAGACTTCAGCCACCCCATTTCAGTGGCGTTGAGGGCGAGGATGCCCAGGGTTTCTTGGACAAGTGTCAGAGGATGTTGCGGACGGCTGGTATTCTTGAGTCCAGCGGAGTTTCATTTACTACCTTTCAGTTCACCGGTCCCGCATTTGATTGGTGGGAAGAGTTTGAGAGGCGTAGGCCTGCAGGAGCAGCACCTCTCACATGGCAGCAGTTCTCTACTCTCTTTCTAGAGAAATATGTACCTCGGTCTCGTCGCGAGGAGCTACGTCGCCGGTTCGAGTGGTTGGTTCAGGGCGACATGTTAGTGACCCAGTATGAGCTCAAATTTACACAGTTGGCTAGGTATGCCACATGGATGATCCCTACTGATAGGGAGAGGATCGGGAGGTTCATTGATGGCCTCAACTACTCCATCCGCATTCTTATGACCAGAGAGAGAGTTCTATCGTCATCATTTGAGCAGGTTGTTGATATGGCACGCTCCATTGAGGCGGATCGTCGCCGAGAGAGAGAGGAGCGGGAGGCCAAGAGGCCTCGTGGTTCTGGCGGTTTCAGTGGTGCTCCATCTAGAGGGCATTCCCAGCAGAGCAGAGGTCGCTCATCTAGACCTTCTCATTCAGGCCGCCCAGAGCAGAGCGGAGGTTCTTATGGCCGTGGTCGACAGGGGTTTCAGCAGGGTCAGTCATCACTTAGTGCCCTTCCAGCCCAGAGTGCAGCACCTACTTCTTCAGCCCAGGGTTCTTCTGCGGCGAGGGGTTCCCTTCAGTCCCCTTCTCCAGCACCAGGTGCGTGTTATGAGTGTGGTGAGTTTGGCCACATGAGGAGACATTGCCCTCGACTCCGTAGGGACAGGACTCAGCAGAGGGATCAGCCCTCATCTTCAGCACCATCTCAGTCTAGTAGAGGTGGAGGTCAGTCTTCTCGTGGTCGCCCCAGGGGCGAAGAGAGATCTGGTGGAGGCCAGGCGCGATTCTATGCACTTCCTGACAGGCGTGATGCAGTTGCCTCCGATGCAGTGATTACAGGTATCATTTCTGTCTGTCATAGAGATTCCTCTGTTCTATTTGATCTAGGGTCCACATATTCATACGTGTCCTCTTATTTTGCACATCATTTGGGTGCGACTCGTGGTAGTCTTGATTTACCTGTTCATGTATTCACCCCCGTGGGTGATACGATTGTTGTGGATCATGTCTATAGATACTGTGTTATATCTATTGGGGGTCTGGAGACCCAGGCAGATTTGTTATTGTTGGGGATGGTGGACTTTGATGTTATATTGGGTATGGACTGGTTGTCTCCGTACCATGCTATATTGGACTGTCATGCTAAGACAGTTATGTTTGCCATTCCTGGTATTTCTTAGATTGAGTGGCGGGGTTCGACCGATTTCGTCCCTAGCCATGTCATTTCGTTCTTAAAAGCTCAGAAGATGGTTGAAAAAGGGTATTTATCGTACTTAGCTTTTGTGAGAGATGTGGGAGTTGAGTCTCCTAGCATTGATTCTGTACCTATTGTGAGGGATTTCCCAGATGTATTCCCCTCAGACCTGCCGGGCATGCCGCCGGACAGGGATATTGATTTTGGCATTGACTTGGTGCCGGGCACTCAACCCATATCCATTCCTCCTTACCGGATGGCACCAGCTGAGTTGAAAGAACTGAAAGAGCAGCTTCAGGAGCTTCTGGATAAGGGTTTCATCCACCCTAGTGTGTCCCCGTGGGGTGCGCCGGTATTATTTGTTAAAAAGAAAGATGGTTCCATGCGAATGTGTATTGATTATAGGCAATTGAACAAAGTGACAGTGAAGAACAAGTACCATCTACCGCGCATAGATGATTTGTTTGATCAGTTACAGGGTGCGAGGGTGTTTTCTAAGATTGATCTTCGTTCGGGCTATCATCAGCTGAAGATCAGGGACTCGGATATTATGAAGACTGCATTCAGGACCCGATATGGTCACTATGAGTTTCTTGTGATGTCTTTCGGGCTGACCAACGCCCCAGCAGCATTTATGCATCTGATGAACAGTGTGTTCAGGCCCTATTTGGATTCATTTGTGATTGTGTTCATTGATGACATTCTAGTCTACTCCCATAGTCAGGAGGAGCATGCTCAGCATTTGAGTATTGTGTTGCAGAGATTGAGGGAGGAGAAGCTATATGCTAAATTATCCAAGTGCGAGTTTTGGCTCGAGTCCGTAGCATTTCTGGGACATGTGGTGTCTCGTGATGGTATTCAGGTTGATCCGAAGAAGATAGAGGCGGTGCAGAGTTGGCCTAGACCGTCCTCAGCTACAGAGATCAGGAGTTTTCTTGGCTTGGCGGGATATTATCGCCGATTTGTTCAGGGATTTTCATCCATTGCTTCTTCATTGACTAAATTGACCCGGAAAGGTGCACCATTCATGTGGTCGGATGAGTGCGAGGAGAGCTTTCAGAAGCTCAAGGCAGCTTTGACCACAGCTCCACTGTTAGTATTGCCATCAGCTTCAGGTTCATATATTGTTTATTGTGATGCCTCGAGAGTGGGGGTAGGTTGTGTGTTGATGCAGGAAGGTAAGATGATTGCTTATGCTTCTCGGCAATTGAAGCCACATGAGAAGAACTATCCTGTTCATGATTTGGAGCTAGCCGCCATTGTTCATGCCTTGAAGATATGGAGGCACTATTTGTACGGTGTGTCTTGCGAGGTGTATACCGACCACCGTAGTCTCCAGCACCTGTTCAAACAGAAAGATCTTAATTTGAGACATCGGAGATGGCTTGAGTTGCTTAAGGATTATGACATTACTAGTTTTTATCATCCGGGAAAGGCCAATGTGGTGGCCGATGCTTTGAGCCAGAAGGCGATCAGTATGGGGAGCTTGGCATATATTCCAGCTGAGGAGAGACCATTTGCTTATGATGTTCAGGTGATAGCCAATCGGCTAGTGAGGTTAGATATTTCGGAGCCCAGCCGGGTATTGGCTTGTGTTGTATCTCGGTCATCTCTATATGATCGTATTCGTGAGCGCCGGTATGATGATCCACATTTGGCTGTCCTTAGGGACAGAGTTCAGCATGATGATGCTAGAGATGTCACCATTGATAGTGACGACATATTGAGGATGCAGGGCCGGATATGTGTGCCCAATGTTGATGGCCTTCGTGAGTTGATTCTGGAGGAGGCCCATAGCTCGCGGTATTCTATCCATCCAGGAGCCGCGAAGATGTATCAAGATTTGAAACAGCACTATTGGTGGAGAAAGATGAAAATGGACATTGTCATACATGTAGCACGGTGCCTCAACTATCAGCAGGTTAAGTACGAGCATCAGAGGCCCGGTGGCGTATTTCAGCGCATTGATATTCCCGAGTGTAAGTGGGAAAGGATCACTATGGACTTTGTTACTGGACTCCCTCGGACAGCGAGGAAGTTTGATTCTGTTTGGGTGATTGTGGATAGGCCGACCAAGTCAGCTCATTTCATTCCTGTGTGTACTATGTACTCCTCAGAGCGGTTAGCTGAGATATTCATTCGAGAGATTGTCCGGTTGCATGGAGTCCCAGTGTCTATCATATCCGACAGGGGTACTCAGTTCACTTCTTAGTTTTGGAGAGCATTTCAGCGAGAGATGGGTACACGGGTTGAGTTGAGTACAGCATTTCACCCCCAGACAGACGGGCAGTCTGAGCGCACTATTCAGATTTTGGAGGATATGTTGCAAGCTTGTGTGATTGACTTTGGTGGTTCGTGGGATGAGTTCCTACCACTTGCGGAGTTTGCCTATAACAACAGTTATCAGTCGAGTATTCAGATGGCCCCGTATGAGGCATTGTATGGCAGACGGTGTAGATCCCCCGTGGGATGGTTTGAGCCTGGTGAGGTTAGATTGATAGGGACTGAGTTAGTCCAGGATGCTCTGGATAGAGCAAAGTTGATCCAGGAGAGGCTTCGCACAGCACAGTCTCGCCGGAAGAGTTATGCGGACCGTAGAGTTCGAGAGTTGTCTTTCATGGTTGGTGACAGAGTATTGTTGAAGGTTTCACCTATGAAGGGTGTCATGAGATTCGGGAGGAAAGGGAAGTTGAGTCCCAGGTACATTGGTCCTTTTGAGATACTCAGGAGAGTTGGAGAGGTGGCATATGAGTTAGCCTTGCCACCCGGCTTATCCAGCGTACATCCAGTATTCCATGTGTCCATGCTCCGGAAGTACATCGGAGATCCGTCTCATGTATTAGACTTCAGTACCATTCAGGCTTGATGGTGATCTATCCTATGATGTGGAGCCTATTGCTATTTTGGGTCGTCAGGTGAGAAAATTGAGGTCCAAAGAGATTGCATCGGTTAAGGTTCAATGGAGAGGTCGACCCGTGGAGGAGGCCACTTGGGAGGTCGAGCGGGAGATGCGGAGCAGATATCCTCACTTGTTTGAGACTTCAGGTATGTTTCTTGACCCGCTCGAGGACGAGCGTTTGCTTAAGAGGGGAGAATGTGACGACCCGGCCCGTCGTCATGGGAATTACCACCCCGTTATGTTGAAATTGTATGTTTTATGCTTTTATATCAGTGTTAGAGTCTATCGGGTAAGTTAGGAGTGAATTGGATTGAAAATGAGGCATATAGCCTTTTGAAGGAAACTTGAATAAGGAAAGACAACCCGGAGTTGACTATTTGGTTAGAGGGCTCGGAATCGGATTCTGATGATTCGGTTAGTTTCGGGAGGTGATTTGTGACTTAGGGGAGCGATCGGAATTGAATTTGGAGGCTCGGTGTAGAAATAGGCTTGAATTGGCTAAGGTTGAATTTTGGCGAAATCCGAACGGTAGGTGAAATTTTGATCCGGGGGTCGGAATGGAGTTCCGACAATTCCTGTAGCTTCGTTATGTGATTTTGGATATGTCTGCAAATCTTCAGGTCATTCGGACGTCGTTTGGTCGGGTTTTTGATTGATTGTGTAACTCGGAATGTTTTAAGGAATTTAGGCTTGAATTCGATGTGAATTATGGGTTTTGATGTTGTTAGACGTGTTTTGAGGATTGGAGCAAGTTCGAATAAGGTATTAGGATGTGTTGGTGTGTTTGGATGGGGTCCCGGGGGCCTCGAGGTGTTTTCGGATGGCTAAACGGGAGAAAATATGGAAAATTGTAGGGGAGTGTTCTAGTTCTGTTGTTTTTGCTCCTGCAGAAATGGGGGCGCAGGAGCGAGTCCGCAGAAGCGGACGAGGGGGCGCAGGAGCGCTTGTCTTCGCAGAAGCGGAAAAATGTCTGCTGAGGCGGCGGCGCAAGAGCGAAAAGTAGACCGCAGAAGCGGTCAAGATGTGAAATGGGGAGTCCGCAGAAGCGGGTGATTGATCGCATAGGCGAGTCCGCAGGAGCGGACTCTTGGTCGAAAAAGCGGATCATTCCGCAGGAACGGAAGACTTTCCGCAGAAGCGGACCCGCAGGAGCGGTCCGTGTATCGCAGAAGCGAAAATCGCAGTGAGTTAAGTGTATCAGAAGCTAGAAAATTTCAGAAATATTTCACACATTTGGGTCTCGGCTTTAGAGGCGATTTGGGCGATTTTGAAGAGAAACTCAAGGGAAATCATCAGGGTAATAAACTATGGACTTAAACTATGATTAGTATTGATAATATTATGCAATTATATCATGAAAATGGAGGAATTTGGGGTGATTCATGGAAGATTTAACCCTAGGCTTGAACTTTAGAAAATCAAGGTTTTGAATAGGCAAATGGAGTCCGAATTTGGTAAAATTGATATGCTTAGACTCGTATTGAGATGAAGGTTCCGAATATGTGACTTTTGTAATTTTTCGAGAAGCGTACCGAAAGTCGGGTTTTGACAACTTTGGAAATTTTGATGTAAATTGAGTTGTATTGATTGGGTGTCGTTCCATTGGCCTAATTTGTTGTGTTTCTACTGTATTTGATCAGATTCTACGCGTGCGGAGCTTGATTCTCGTGGCAAGGGCATTGCAGAGTAGTCGTCGCGCCGTATTGAGGTGAGTAATAGATTTGGGTGATGACCAGCGGGTTCAAAACCCCGGTATACCACTTTGTGACGCTGTATAGCAGCGAGACACGTACTCTCATGTGAGTGCGGGGTCGATTGTGATTGGGGACTATGGCTTAGTCCGACTTGCTGATACTGTGTTATGATATTAGGCTATTCATGAGCCGTTGAACCTCCTTCTCGGATGGTTGCATATTATACTGTGATATTGGCTACTCTTGAGCCGTTGAACCCCTTTCTTGGGTGGTTGAGTATACTTATGGGCCGTGAGCCAGTTATTGGATCCCGCGAGGATCGTTATCATGGTCTTATCATATTGACATGTTAGTTACTACCAGTCCGTAGCTATTTCTGTTATCGTGCTATTTCCAAATCTCTAGAACTTGACATTACTATTTTCAACTGAAAAATGATAAAAGATGTTTTCAAATCTACTTTTGAGCCTGCGAGGCTGTATTTGCATATTAGCTGACTGGTAGTGGATCGGGCTGCGCGCCGTAGCGGTACATATGTTGGATCGGACTGCACGCCGCAGTGATATTGTGCTTGGGCTGTAGGAGCCCCTCCGGAGTCTGAACCCCCACGGTGAGCACGGGTACCCAAATTGGATCGGGCTACGCGCCGTAGCGGTCATATCATGCATTGCATTGCATTTAGCTACATCTACTAGCTGTTATACTTGTTGTTGATATTGTTGGCTACGAGTACGGTTGATATCGATTCTGTGACAGGGTATTTGATTACAGCTTTACATAGTGCCTTATTGCGGATTTCTTATCTGCGTTGTCTTACCCCTGTTTATTACCACTGAGTCTGGCAGTACTCATTTTACTCCCTGCACCTTGTGTGCAGATCCAGGTACCTCTCAGCAGTGATCTAGTAGCTGTGTGAGGCAACATCTGTAGGACATTTGAGGTAGCTGCAGAGTCCGCAGGACCCGATATTCCTTCTTACTGTTTTGATTCTGTATCGACATTGCTTTCCGTACTTGGTATCTTGTAAACTATCATATACTTTTGTTCATTAGAGGCTCATGACTCTTGACCCTTCGGTCTATGGGAGTTGATGTATTATGGGACTTGGTTCCCCGTTTTCGTTATATATATTGCTGTGGCTTCGCGAATTAATATGCTTAAATGGGCTAAAGAGAGCTTCTAGCTCCGTGTTGATGTTGATTGGTCAGGCTGGCTTAGCAATGTGCTGGGCGCCATCACGACTAGATTTGGGGTCGTGACACCTCGGCCACCCTTATCACCCCAACCCACACCTTATTACTTCGTGTTGCGGCGCGCAACTCGATCCCACCGTACAGTTTCAAATACAACAATCACAAACAGCAAACAAGGCACTACACAAAATCACAACAAGTTCAAATAAGCAACTTACAAATTGGTTCATGCTCTCAAATACTTTTCAAACTAATATCACAACCAAGTTACAATATTCCCATATTCGAGAGTACCTATACAAGTATATTCAACAATTTACCACAATTCAAGTGTTTTAATTCCTTCCACAATAAACCATGTATACCATCACAACGATTATTCTCAATTCTTTACCAATTTCGGTTCCCTTTTTATCTTTCAATTCATATTTCATACCACACCACACGTAGTTCAACATCAATTGAATACCCAACAACAAAATAAAAGAATTTCATACGATCTCTCAAAATAAACATATACTAAAACAAATTGCACACATATGGGCGATTTTACAAGAATCAAAATTAGCCATACATACCTGGTGTCGAGTTTTCTTCCTTTAACCTCCTACTTTATGCTTACCCAAGTTATCCTATTTTGCCCACCTCGTTCTTGCAAACTCTTACTTCTACTCAATACTTTTTACTAAAATCAAGTTCAATAGTCATGCATGAGTGTTAAATTCTATTTTGAAAAGCTATTATATGCAAACCTTTCTTTACCTTTGAAAACTGAAAAATTAGAGAAAATTAGCTAGGGTTTTTACCTTGTAAAGATTGGGGAAGATGACACTTTTCCTAAGAACCTCCGGACCAAACGATTTGGAATACTCTTTGAAGATAAGTAGATTTCTCTCTCTAAAATTCCCTCTTTCCTCTCTCTAATTTTGCTAAGAAGACATGAGAAAATGAAGGAGGAAGGTGTTTTATTAAAGAAGGGGTCGGGTCAATTTTTTAAAAAAAATTCGGGGCCGAGTCAATTTTGCAGTCCCATCTACGATCGCAGAATGAACATGCGGTCCGCATAATGGACCGCAGAATTGCCAAAATTTCATAGGTTCTATTACGACATGCGACCAAAATGCGGTCCACATTTTTTATCTGCGGTCGCAGAATGCACCGCGGATTTGACACTCAAAAATTCTCAAGAAATTCTGCGGTGGATCTGCAGTCTGCATTTCCATTCTGCGGTCGCATATTGACCGCATTTTCAACATCATTTTAAAAAACATTCTGTTAAGCTCTGTGGTAGGAATGTGGTCCGCATAGCAGATCTGCGGTCACATTCCTCACCGCAGAATTGACACTTTCTAGAAAAATTGATTGTTTAAATTTTTGAAACTTAAATCACTACCAAGGGTCCGAACCGCACGCATTCCTAACACATTATTTAGACCATGACACCACATTAGGTGTTAAGCACGAAAATTTTACGGGGCCTTACATCCTCCCCCCCCCCCTAAATCATTCGTCCTCGAATGAGGATTTTGAAAATGAGTTGGTTTTGAAAGACATGATATGCAAACTGTCAAAATTTTATCTAATTCTTATATTTTAGAAAAATTTCGCCGGAGTTTCCTTTGTATTATGGACATATCCACCTGTCAGAGAGCCCCCGAAACACATTACCAAACAACAATACACAATTACAACACTTTCCACAGCTTGTATACACTTTCTTACCTCAACGATTACACATATTATATTACATTATTATAATGCGTATAAATTACCTAATTCAATGAGTCCTTACCTTATTTAACCATCTGAATGCACCACATACACATAAACAAACAATTATCAATCTACACTTACTATTAGTTGTTTATTTAACACATGAATATTTATATGGCTTTCATTTATCAAGAAAAGTTTAAGTGGCCCAAGGTAACAACACATATAGCCCATTACAAAATGAAGGAAACTTTACTAACACTAAGAGGGAAACAACTTGGACAAGATGATAGTTACAAAGAGTAGAAGGATTGCCTAACTTCTTCTAAGCTTGATCAAACAAATGGGGGTACTTTTCCTTCATCTCTTTTTCTGTTTCCCACGTGGCTTCCTCAACTTGTTAACTTCGCCACAATACTTTGACAGAGGCAACTTCCTTATTTCTCAACTTACGTACTTGCCTATCAAGGATGGCAACCGGAACCTCTTCATATGACAAATCTTCTTTTACCTCAATAGCCTCGGCCGGCATGATGGTGGATGGATCTCCAATGACTTTCTTCAACATGGACACATGGAACACCGGGTGCACTGATGACATCTCAGGAGGCAACTCCAGCCTATAAGCACCTTGACCAATCCTTTGAATGATCCGATATGGCCCAACATATGTAGGACACAATTTCCCTTTCTTTCCGAATTGTATGACTCCCTTCATAAGAGATACCCTCAACAACACCCAAGCATCGACTTGAAACTCCAAATCTCTTCGGCGAACATCTGCATAGGATTTTTGGCGACTCTGTACGGTTTTCATTCTCTCCTGAATAACCTTGACTTTCTCCATGGCTTGGTATACCAGATCTGGCCCTAGCAATTCTGCTTCACCTACCTCGAACAATCCAATTGGCGACCTACACCTCCTCCCGTACAATGCCTCAAATGGGGCCATCTGAATGCTAGCATGAAAGCTGTTATTATAAGCAAATTCTATTAGTGGCAAGTGTTCATCCCAATTACCTTTGAAATCTAAGACACAAGCCCGCAACATATCTTCAAGCGTTTGAATAGTCCGCTCGGCCTGACTATCGGTCTGCAGATGGAAGGATGTGCTGAGATTTACCTGAGTTCCCAAGCCTTTCCAAATATTTGCCGTGAACTGAGCCCCGCGATCCGAGATAATAGAAAGTGGAGTGCCATGAAGCCTTACCATCTCCTTGATATATAACTTTGCATATTGCTCCGCAGTATAAGTGGACTTGACTGGCAGGAAGTGAGCTGATTTGGTGAGTCAATCCACTATCACCCATATTGGGTCGAACTTACGCTGAGTGCGAGGTAACCCCACCACGAAATCCATATTGATCATCTCCCATTTCCTCCTTGGTATTTCTATAAGCTGAATTAATCCATCGGGTCGTTGATGCTCGGCCTTCACTTGGTGAGAGTTCGGGCATTTAGCTACAAAGCTTGCCACATCCCTATTCATCTCGTTCCACCAATAAATCTCCTTGAGATCATAATACATTTTCGTGGAACCTGGGTGCACCGAATACTTAGAAATATGAGCCTCTGCCATCACTCTTTCCCGAAGCTCGTCCATGTCCGGGACACATAGTCTATCCTGACACTGCAATACACCATCCTCACTGCTGAGTACGAATGCTGAGGCCTTGTTATTCATAACTACTTCCTTCAGCCAAACCAATGTTGGGTCCATAAACTGCTCTTCCTTGATTTCCGCAACTAATGATGATTCTGCTCCATTATGCACCATGACATTTCCCTCGTCTGACGCCGAGATACGAACCCCCAAACTGGCCAATTAGTAAACCTCCCGAGCCAGGTGTCTCTGATCCACACCCAAATGAGCCAAACTACCCATGGATTTTCGACTAAGAGTGTCGGCCACCAAATTTGCCTTCCCCAGATGGTACAATATGTTCATGTCATAGTCTTTGAGCAATTCTAACCACCGCCGCTTTCTCAAATTCAGCTCCTTCTGTTTGAACAAATACTGGAGGCTCTTATGGTCTGAAAACACATCTACATGAACCCCATAAAGATAGTGCTGCCATATTTTCAAGGCAAACACAACAGTTGCAAGCTCCAAATCATGCGTCGGATAATTCTTCTCGTGATTCTTGAGTTGCCTAGAAGCGTAAGCTATGACTTTCTCATGCTACACCAATACACATCCCAAACCAACACTGGAGGCTTAACCACATATCCATTTGTGCCTTCTGTCAAGGCCAATACTGGTGCCGAGGTCAATCTTGACTTCAATTCTTGAAAAATTTTCTCACATGCGTCGGACCACTGGAACTTAACAGCCTTTTGCGTTAATTTAGTCAATGGGGAGGCGAGGGTCAAAAAATCCCTCCACGAACCTCCGATTGTCACGCCCCAAATCGGGGAAACATGAACGGCGCCTGACCAGGTTGCCCCAGTCAAGCGGACCTGGGTACCTTTCATTCCCACGCGTTACCCCTGTGTTGATTGTTTCTCATTAATCAAATATCTTACTAACCATGAATGATTTCACATTAAACAGATAAAATCATACGAGTGATTCATTAACAAGTTTGTAGTTTTTACAATGCCCGACATAACATAATGTATACATAGACTGGAGTCCCACAGTTTACATGTCTACAGAGCCTCTAGGATACAAAAAGGGGAATACAATACTTGCCAGTAACAAGGCTCCGGCTATACCTTACAAAACCCAAATGAAATCTTAACAAAAGTGGCATGAACCACATAGGGCCCCGAGGAAGAAAGGGGCTCACCAAGACTGGCAGTGGAAGGAGAAGGATACTACTGCCGATGTGCTGAAGTGCCTGCTACTGAACCACCTACAATCATAACACGAATGTAGCGTCCCCGGCAAAAGGGACGTCAGTACACTTGAATTGTACTGGTATGTATGGACAAACTTTGTCCCAAGTAAACTCAAGCCATTGAATTATATCAACAATTAATTAAGCCAGCCAACCATGTTTTCCACATTTTCCTCATTTCAAATAATTCTCAACACAAAGCACTTTCTACGATCAACCAATTTAACAATAACCAATCAATCTCGTAATGCACAAGTAGTCAAACAAAGGGGCAATCAGTGCCCCACAGGTTGCAAACTCTCCTGCTGTCTCCTTTCACAATTTCACATCATTGATTTTTGTATCAATTTTGAATAGCGATTTCGATCGCTTTCCATCCTTATTACCCCTGACCACCCTTATTACCTCAGCCACCCTTATCACCCCAACCCACACCTTATTTCTTCATGTTGCGGGGCGCAACCCGATCTCACCGTACAGTTTTAAAACACAACAAGTACAAACAGCAGATAAGGCATTTCACACAATTTCAACAAGTTCAAATAAGCAACTTAGAGGTTGGTTCATGTTCACAATTACTTCTCAAGCCAATATCACAACCAAGTTACAAGTGTTCCAAAATCAAGAGTATTCATACTGTATTGTTCAATGACTTACCAATCCTCAAGTGTTTCGTTTCTTTTTCACAAAGTACCATATATGCCATCATAGCCATTATTCACAGTTCTTTTACCAAACTCAACTCTCATTTATCTTTCGGCTCAAATCTCATATTAAATCACTCATAGTTCAACAACAACTTTGAATATCCAACACAACATACAAGAATTTCACACAATTTGGCAATTTAACTCGAACCAAACAAATTTCACGCATATAGGCAATTTCACAAGAATCAAAATTAGCCATACATACCTGGTGGTGAGTTTTCTTCCTTTAACCTTCTATTTTATGCTTACCCAAGATATCCTACTCTTGCCAACCTTGTTCTTGAAGACTCTTACTTCTACTCACTTCTTTTTACTAGAAATCAAGTTCAATAATCATGCATGAGTGTAAAAATTCTATTTTCAAAAGCTATTATATGCAACCCTCTCTTTACCCAATTGAAAACTGAAAATCAAAGAAAATAGTTAGGGTTTTACCTTGTAAAGATTGGGGAAGTTGAACCCTTGCCGTAGAATCCTTTGGACTAGATGTTTGGAACAATCTTTGAAGATGAAAGACTTCTCTCTCAAAAACCCCTCTCTTCTCTCTCTAATTTTGGTAAGATGATATGATAAAATGAAGGGGAAAGGTGTTATATTAAAGAAGAGGTCGGGTCAAAATTTTACAAAAATCTTGGCCGGGTCAATTCTACGGTCGCATCTGCGATCACAGAACCCACATGTGGTCCGCATAGTGACCGCAGAATGACCTCAAAATTTACACAAGTTCTGTTACGGAATGCGACCAAAATGCGGTCCGCATTATTGATCTGTGGTCGCAAAGTGCACCACAGATTCATTATGTGATCGCATATCGACCGCATTTTCAACATGATTTTGGGAAACCTTCTGGTAAGCTCTGCGGCAAGAATGCGGTCCGCATAGCAGATCCGCGGTCGCATTCTTGACCGCAAAATTGACACTTTTCTGGAAAATTGATTCTCTACATTTTTGAAACTTAAATCACTACCAAGGGTCCGAACCGTGGCTCGCAAGCTCGCCGCGAAGAATTCTACGCATTCCTAACATATTATTCGTACCATGATACTATAGCTACTACGTTTCATGCACAAATTTTTTTTTTACGGGGCCTTACATCCCTCCCCCCTTAAGATCATTCGTCCTCGAATGAGGACTTTGAAAATGAGTTGTTTTTGAAAGACATGATATGCAAACTATCAAAATTTTAACTAACTCTTATATTTTAGAAATATTTCGCCAGAGTTTCCTTTGTATTATGGACATATCCACCTGTCAGAGGGCCCCCGAAACACATCACCAAACAACAATACACAAATACAACACTTTTCACAACTGGTATACACTTTCTTACCTCAACGAATGCACATATTCTAACACATTGTTACAATTGCACATAAACTAGTCGCTTCAATGAATTCTTACCTTATTTAACCATTTTAACACACCATGTACACTTAACAAACCATTACCAATCTACACTTACTATTAGTTGTTTATTTAACACGTAAATCTTTATAAGGCTTTCATTTATCAAGAAAGGTTCAAGTGACCCAAGGTAACAAGACATTTAACTCATTACAAAATGAAGGGGACTTTACTAATACTAAGAGGGAAACAACTTAGACAAGATGACAGTGACTAAGAGTAGGAAGGTCACCTAATTTCTTCTAGGCTTGATCGAACAAATGGGGGTACTTTTCCTTCATCTCTTTTTCTGCTTCCCATGTGGCCTCCTCAACTTGTTGACTTCGCCATAATACTTTAACAGAGGCAACTTCCTTATTTCTCAACTTACGGACTTGCCTATCAAGAATGGCGACTGGAACTTCTTCATATGACAAATCTTTATTAACCTCTATAGCCTCGACTGGCATGATGGTGGATGGATCTCCAATCACTTTCTTCAACATGGACACATGGAACACCGGTGCACTGATGACATCTTAGGAGGCAACTCCAGCCTATAAGCAACTTGACCAATCCTTTGGACGATCTATATGGTCCAATATACCTAGGACACAATTTCCCTTTCTTTCCGAATTGTATGACTCCCTTCATAAGAGATACCCTCAACAACACCCAAGCATCGACTTGAAACTCCAAATCTCTTCGGCGAACATGTGCATAGGATTTTTGGCGACTCTGTATGGTTTTCATTCTCTCCTGAATAACCTTGACTTTCTCCATGGCTTGGTATACCAGATCTGGCCCTAGCAATTCTGCTTCACCTACCTCGAACAATCCAATTGGCGACCTACACCTCCTCCCGTACAATGCCTCAAATGGGGCCATCTGAATGCTAGCATGAAAGCTGTTATTATAAGCAAATTCTATTAGTGGCAGGTGTTCATCCCAATTACCTTTGAAATCTAAGACACAAGCCCGCAACATATCTTCAAGCGTCTGAATAGTCCGCTCGGTCTGTGGATGGAAGGCTGTGCTGAGATTCACCTGAGTTCCCAAGCCTTGCTGAAACGTCTCCCAAAAATTGGTTTTGAACTGAGCCCTGCAATCCGAGATGATAGAAAGTGGAGTGCCATGAAGCCTTACTATCTCCTTGATGTACAACTTAGCATATTGCTCCGCAGTATCAGTGGACTTGACTGGCAGGAAGTGAGCTGATTTGGTGAGTCGATCCACTATCACCCATATTGAGTCGAACTTACGCCGAGTGCGAGGTAACCCCACCACGAAATCCATATTGATCATCTCCCATTTCCACCTTGGTATTTCTATAAGCTGAGTTAATCCACCGGGCCGTTGATGCTCGGCCTTCACTTGTTGGCAGTTCGTACATTTAGCTACAAAGCTTGCTACATCCCTTTTCATACCGTTCCACCAATAAATCTCCTTAAGATCATGATACATTTTTGTGGAACCTGGGTGCACCGAATACCTGGAAGTATGAGCCTCTGCCATCACTCTTTCCCGAAGCTCGTCCACATCCGGAACACATAGTTTGCCTTGGCATTGCAATACACCATCCTCGCTGCTGAGTACAAATGCTGAGGTCTTGCCATTCATAACTGCTTCCTTTACCCGAACCAATGCTGGATCCATGAACTGTTTTTCCTTGATTTCCGCGACCAGTGATGATTCTACTCCATTATGCACCAAAACATGCCCCTCGTCAGACGCCGAGATACGAACCCCCAAACTGCCTAATTGGTAAACCTCCCGAGCCAGGAGTCTCTGATCCACACCCAAATGAGCCAAACTACCCATGGATTTCTGACTAAGAGCGTCGGCTACCACATTTGCCTTCCTGGATGGTCATTATGTTCAAATCATAGTCCTTGAGCAATTCTAACCACCGCCGCTGTCTCAGATTCCGCTCTTTCTGCTTGAACAAATACTGGAGGCTCTTGTGATCTGAAAACACATCTACATGAACCCCATAAAGATAGTGTCGCCATATTTTCAAGGCAAACACAACAGCTGCAAGCTCCAAATTATGTGTCGGATAATTCTTCTCATGGTTCTTGAGTTGCCTGGAAGCATAAGCTATAACCTTTCTGTGTTGCATCAATACATATCCCAAACCAACTCTGGAGGCATCACAATAAACTACAAATCCCTCTGTGCCTTCTGGCAAGGCCCATACTGGTGTCGAGGTCAATCTTGACTTCAATTATTGAAAACTTTTCTCACATGCTTCGGACCACTGGAACTTAACTGCCTTCTGCGTCAGTTTTGTCAATGGGGAAGCGAGGGTTGAGAACCCCTCTACAAACCTCCGATAGTACCCTGCTAAACCCAAGAAGCTATGAATCTCTGTCGGGGTCGTGGGTCTAGGCCAATCTTTCACCGCCGCAATCTTCTGAGGATCCACCTGAATTCCCTCACTGGAAATAACATGCCCTAGAAAGGCTACGGACTTCAACCAAAACTCACATTTTGAGAACTTGGCATACAATTGATGCTGATGAAGGGTCTGCAATGCTGCTCTGAGGTGAATGGCATGATCTTCCTTGCTCCGAGAGTAGATGAGGATGTCGTCAATGAATACAATTACAAAGGAATCTAGGAATGGCTTGAAAACCCGATTCATAAGGTCCATGAAAGCTGCTGGGGCATTGGTTAGCCCAAAAGACATGACCAAAAACTCGAAGTGACCATAACGAGTTTTGAAGGCGGTCTTAGGAATATCCTGCTCCCTAATTTTCAACTGGTGGTACCCGGACCGTAAATCAATCTTTGAGAAGAACTTCGCTCCCTGCAATTGGTCAAACAGATCATCCACTCGAGGCAAAGGATATTTATTCTTGATGGTGACTTTGTTGAGCTGCCGATAATCAATACACATTCGAAGTGACCCATCCTTCTTTCTGACAAAGAGAACCAGAGCACCCCACGGCGACACACTCGGTCGTATGAACCCTTTCTCTAATAAATCCCTCAGTTGCTCCTTTAACTCCCTTAACTCTGCCGGCGCCATCTTGTATGGTGGAATGGATATTGGCTGAGTATCTGGCAATACATAGATCCCAAAATCAATCTCCCTATCCGGTGGGATGCCTGGAAGCTCATCTGGAAACACTTCAGGAAATTCATTCACAATTGGCACGGACTCGAGGGTAGGCACCTCTGAGGTGGTGTCCGTTACTCGAACCAGGTGATAGATACACCCTTTCTTAATCATCTTCGAAGCCTTAAGGTAGGAAATAAACCTACCCCTTGGCACTACACCATTTCCTCTCCATTCAATAACTGGCTCGTTAGGGAACTCGAGCCTCATAACTCTCGTCCGACAGTCAAGTTTGGCAAAGCACGAATAGAGCCAATCCATCCCCATAATTACATCAAAATCTACCATCCCAAGCTCAATAATATCGGCTGTGGTATCACGACCACCCACCGTAACAACACAATTCCTATAGACTCGTGAGGCTGTAATAGAATCACCAATAGGAGTCGACACAGAGAACGGCTCATGAAGCTGTTCGGGTTCTATCCCAAAGCTTGAAGCAATAAATGGAGTAACATAAGACAAGGAGGACCCTGGATCAATAAGGGCATAGCAATCAATAGTCTGAACAGACATGATACCTGTAACAACATCTGGAGAAGCCTCGGCATCTGACCGGGTTGCCCCAGTCAAGCGGACCTGGGTGCCTTTCATTCCCACGCGTTACCCCTGTGTTGATTGTTTCTCATTAACCAAATATCTTACTAACCATGAATGATTTCACATTAAACAAATAAAACCATACGAGTGATTCATTAACAAGTTTGCGGTTTTTACAACGCCCGACATAACATAATGTATACATAAGACTGGAGTCCCACAGTTTACATGTCTACAGAGCCTCTAGGATACAAAAGGGAAATACAATACTTGCCGGTAACAAGGCTCCGGCTATACCTTACAAAACCAAAAATGAAATTTAAACCGAAGTGGCATGAACCACACAAGGCCCCGAGGAAGAAAGGGGCTCACCAAAAACGGCAGTGGAGGATGAAGGATACTACTGCCGATGTGCTGAAGTGCCTGCTACAGATCCACCTACAATCATAACACGAATGTAGCGTCCCCGGCAAAAGGGACGTCAGTACACTTGAATTGTACTTGGTATGTATGGACAAACTTCGTCCCAAGTAAACTCAAGCCATTAAATTACATTAAAACTAATCAAGCCAACCAACCATGTTTTCCACCTTTTTCTCATTTCAGATAAGCCTCAACATAAGCACATTCAAGGTCAACAAATAGAACAACAACCAATTAACAACATGAATTGCAAGTAGTCAAACATAGGGGCAATCAGTGCCTCCCCAGGTTGCAAACTCTCCTGCTGTCTCCTTTCACAATTTCACATCATTGATTTTTGTATCAATTTTCAATAGCGATTTCGATCGCTTTCCATCCTTATTGCCCCTGACCACCCTTATTACCTCGACCACCCTTATCACCCCAACCCACACCTTATTTCCCCACGTTGCGGCGCGCAACACGACCCCGCCTTACAGTTGAAAACACAACAATTTCAAACAGCGGATAAGGTACTACACACAATTTCAACAAGTTCAAATAAGCAACTTACACATTGGTTCATGTTCTCAATTTCTTCTCAAGCCAATATCAAAACCAAGTTACAAGTATTCCAAAATCGAAAATGCCCACATAATCATGTTCAACAATTTACCACAATTAAGGTGTTTCAAATTCCTTCCACAATAAGCCAAATATGCCATCACAATGGTTGTTCCCAATTCTTTACCAATCTCGATTACCTTTTTATCTTTCAATTCATATTTCATACCACACCACACGTAGTTCAACATCAATCGAATGCTCAACAAGGAAATCAAAGAATTACGTAAAATTTCTCAATTTGACACATGCCAAAACAATTCGCACACATTTGGGCGATTTTACAAGAATCAAAATTAGCCATACATACCTGGTGATGAGTTTTCTTCCGTTAACTTCCTACTTTATGCTTACCCAAGCTATCTTACTCTTGCCAACCTTGTTCTTGAAGACTCTTACTTCTACTCACTTCTTTTTACTAAAAATCAAGTTCAATAATCATGCATGAGTGTAAAATTCTATTTTCAAAAGCTATTATATGCAAACCTCCCTTTACCCAATTTAAAACTGAAAATCAAAGAAAATAGTTAGGGTTTTTACCTTGAAAAGATTGGGGAAGTTGAATCTTTGCCCTAGAATCCTTTGAACTAAGATGATTAGAACAATCTTTGAAGATGAAAGATTTCTCTCTTTAAAAACCCTCTCTTCTCTCTCTAATTTTGGTAAGATGATATGATAAAATGAAGAAGAAAGGTGTTATATTGAAGAAGATACCGGGTCAAAATGTTACAAAAATCTGGACCGGGTCAATTATGCGGTGCACTATGCGACCGCAGAATCAACATGCGGTTCGCAGAGTGACCGCAAAATGGCCTTAAGATTACGCAGGTTCTGTTACAGAATGCGGCCAATATGCAGTCCGCATGCTTGATCTGCGGTCGCAAAGTGCACCGCAGATTTGACATGCGATCGCATATCGACCTGCACTTTCAACACGATTTTGGGAAACTCTCTGGAATGATTTGCGGCAAGAATGCGGTCCGCATGTCAGGTTTGCGATCGCATTCTTGACCGCATATTGGACACTTTTCGGAAAAATTAATTCTCTACATTTTTGAAACTTAAATCACTACCAAGGGTCCGAACCGCGGCGAGCAAGCTCGCCGCGAAGAATTCTACGCATTCCTAACACATTATTCGGACCATGACACCACAGCTACTAGGTTTTATGCACAAAAATTTTACGGGGCCTTACAGTAGTACTAACTGGAATGAAGTGAGCTTCGGCATTTTGGCGGCCACTCAATGCATAGAATCGGCTAGGTCCACCCCTACCCCGAGCTCCACCCCTAGCTGCACCACGCCCTGCTGCTGCTGGAGTACGCGCTGATGATGTAGCAGCTGAAGAACCGGATGACTGAGCAGATCCCCTACCTATACCCTGACGGGGTGCACGACAGTCTCGCTGAATGTGACCTCTCACCCCGCACCCGAAGCACACTGGAAGGTCAAGGTAGCAAGTCTCTGTATGAAATCTCCCACACTTGGGGCATGTAGGTCTCCCCTGCTGCTGGGATCTCACCCCAGGACGACCAGACTGACGAGACCTCCTGCTGTCTGAACCGAGTCTCGAGTAACTGCCTTGCTGATGACTGTGCACGGATGGAGGTGCACTCGCGGAGGACTGAGCATATGACTGGGATGGCCCTGATGACCCTCTCCCTGGAAGTGATCTCCCTGAATGACCCATTGACCGGGCCCTGCTGCTACTTTCTCTTTCTGCACGAATCTTCAATTTCCGGGCCTCTGTGGCCTGAGAAAACCCCACGATCCTCCCATAGTTCATATCTGAGTGCAAAGCTACTGTGGCGGCCTCATTCACTACCAAAGGGCTAAGGCCCTGAACAAGCCGTCGAACCCGGGCATCCATGGTCGACACTAAATGAGGAGCGTACTTGGACAACCTTACGAACTCCATGTGATACTCCCAAACACTCATACTGCCCTGTTTGAGGACCTCGAACTCTGTGGCGCGGGCTGCCATCACCTCGGCAGGCAAGAAGTGGTCCATAAATGCATCTACGAACTCGTCCCATCTGGCCGAAGGGCTCCCTTCCTCACGGGAATCCTCCCACATTTCGAACCATGAACGTGCCGCTCCCTTCGGCCTGTAAGAGGCCAACTCTACCCCCTCTATATCTGTAGCCTTCATCACTCTGAGGGTCTTGTATATCTCATCAAGGAATTCCTGTGGGTCAGCCTCTGGATCGGTACCTGAAAATTCTGGAGGGGCCAACCGCAAGAACTGGTGGACTCTGGAGCCAAAGGAATCTCCCTGTCCGCTGGAGGATGCAGGGGCATCATGGGATCTCTGGGCCTAGGCGGCCACTAGCTGTGTTAACATATGGATGGCTCCCCTAAGTTCTTCATTAGAGATACCGGAGCCCGAAGCGGGAACTGTATCTGAGTCAGGAACACTGGCAGGAGGAATGGTGGCATCCTCTGCCGCAGCTGGAATAGGGACACTTGGGTTTTGAACAGATGGGTCAGGCAAATTCGGGACCGGTGGGTCATTCTCTCCCACGGCATCGGGTACATGATTAACAGGCCGCACTTGGGCCGGCATTGGCCCTAAGGCCGAGTCTAGCCTTCTTCTTAGGTGCCATATTCTGAAAATTTGGGAACAAGGCGCGAATTAGACACAGATATCTCCACATTGCACTTTACCGCACGATATAGATTAACAAAGAAGTAGGTAAATTCCTAAATGTCCGTGTAGCCCCCTACTTATATGATGTGGTCGACAACACACCTATAAGAAGGGCACTACTAGACACGGCTCCGAGACATCCTAGGACACTTTAAAACCTTAAGCTCTGATACCAAGTTTGTCACGCCCCAAATCGAGGAACATGACCGGCGCCTGACCGGGTTGCCCCAGTCAAGCGGACCTGGGTGCCTTTCATTCCCACGCGTTACCCCTGTGTTGATTGTTTCTCATTAACCAAATATCTTACTAACCATGAATGATTTCACATTAAACAAATAAAACCATACGAGTGATTCATTAACAAGTTTGCAGTTTTTACAATGCCCGACATAACATAGTATATACATAAGACTGGAGTCCCACAGTTTACATGTCTACAGAGCCTCTAGGATACAAAAAGGGGAATACAATACTTGCCGGTAACAAGGCTCCGGCTAAACCTTACAAAACCAAAATGAAATCTTAACAAAAGTGGCATGAACCACATACGGCCCCGAGGAAGAAAGGGGCTCACCAAAAAGGGCAGTGGAGGATAAAGGATACTACTGCCGATGTGCTGAAGTGCCTGCTACTAATCCACCTACAATTATAACACGAATGTAGCGTCCCCGGCAAAAGGGACGTCAGTACACTTGAATTGTACTGGTATGTATGGACAAACTTTGTCCCAAGTAAACTCAAGCCATTGAATTACATCAACAATTAATTAAGCCAGCCAACCATGTTTTCCACATTTTCCTCATTTCAAATAATTCTCAACACAAAGCACTTTCTACGATCAACCAATTTAACAATAACCAATCAATCCCGTAAAGGACAAGTAGTCAAACAAAGGGGCAATCAGTGCCCCACATGTTGCAAACTCTTCTGCTGTCTCCTTTCACAATTTCACATCATTGATTTTTGTATCAATTTTCAATAGCGATTTCGATCGCTTTCCATCCTTATTACCCCTGACCACCCTTATTACCTCGGCCACCCTTATCACCCCAACCCACACCTTATTTCTTCATGTTGCGGCGCGTAACCCGATCCCACCGTACAGTTTTAAAACACAACAAGTACAAACAGCAGATAAGGCACTTCACACAACTTACAGGTTGGTTCATGTTCACAATTATTTCTCAAGCTAATATCACAACCAAGTTACAAGTGTTCCAAAATCAAGAGTATTCATACTGTATTGTTCAATGACTTACCAATCCTCAAGTGTTTCGTTTCTTTTTCACAAAGTACCATATACGCCATCATAGCCATTATTCACAGTTCTTTTACCAAATTCAACTCTCATTTATCTTTCGGCTCAAATCTCATATTACATCACTCATAGTTCAACAACAACTTTAAATATCCAACACAACATACAAGAATTTCACACAATTTGGAAATTTAACTCGAACCAAACAAATTTCACGCATATAGGCGATTTCACAAGAATCAAAATTAGTCATACATACCTGGTGGTGAGTTTTCTTCCTTTAACCTTCTATTTTATGCTTACCCAAGATATCCTACTCTTGCCGACCTTGTTCTTGAAGACTCTTACTTCTACTCACTTCTTTTTACTAGAAATCAAGTTAAATAATCATACATGAGTGTAAAAATTCTATTTTCAAAAGCTATTATATGCAACCCTCTCTTTACCCAATTGAAAACTGAAAATCAAAGAAAATAGTTAGGGTTTTACCTTTTAAAGATTGGGGAAGTTGAATCCTTGCCATAGAATCCTTTGGACTAGATGTTTGGAACAATCTTTGAAGATGAAAGACTTCTCTCTCTAAAACCCCTCTCTTCTCTCTCTAATTTTGGTAAGATGATATGATAAAATGAAGGGGAAAGGTGTTATATTAAAGAAGAGGTCGGGTCAAAATTTTACAAAAATCTGGGCCGGGTCAATTCTGCGGTCGCATCTGCGATCGCAGAACCCACATGTGGTCCGCATAGTGACCGCGGAATGACCTCAAAATTTACACAAGTTCTGTTATGGAATGCGACCAAAATGCGGTCCGCATTATTGATCTGCGGTCGCAAAGTGCACCACAGATTCATTATGCGATCGCATATCGACCGCATTTTCAACATGATTTTGGGAAACCTTATGGTAAGCTCTGCGGCAAGAATGCGGTCTGCATAGCAGATCTGCGGTCGCATTCTTGACCGCAAAATTGACATTTTCTGGAAAAATTGATTCTCTACATTTTTGAAACTTAAATCACTACCAAGGGTCTGAACCATGGCTCGCAAGCTCGCCGCAAAGAATTCTATGCATTCCTAACACATTATTCGGACCATGATTCTATAGCTACTACGTTTCATGCACAAAATTTTTTTTTTTTTTTACGGGGCCTTACATCGATAGTACCCTACCAAACCCACGAAGCTACGAATCTCCGTCGGGGTCGTGGGTCTAGGCCAATCTTTCACTGCTGCAATCTTCTGAGGATCCACCTGAACCCCTTCACTGGAAATAACATGCCCCAGAAAGGCTATGGAATCCAACCAAAATTCACATTTTGATAACTTGGCGTACAGTTGGTGCTGACGAAGGGTCTGCAATGCTGCTCTAAGGTGAATGGCATGATCTTCCCTGCTCCAAGAGTAGATGAGGATGTCGTCAATGAATACAATCATAAAGGAATCTAGGAATGGCGTGAAAACCCGATTCATGAGGTCCATGAAAGCTGCTGGGGCATTTGTTAGCCCAAAAGACATGACCAAAAACTCGAAGTGACCATAACAAGTTCTGAAAGCGATCTTAGGAATATCCGGCTCCCTGATCTTCAACTGGTGGTACCCGGACCGTAAATCAATTTTTGAGAAGAACTTTGCTCCCTGCAATTGGTCAAACAGATCATCTTCTCGAGGCAAACGATATTTATTCTTGATGGTGACTTTGTTGAGCTGCTGATAATCAATACACATTCGAAGTGATCCATCCTTCTTTCTGACAAAAAGAACCGGAGCACCCCACGGCGACACACTCGCTCGTATGAAACCTTTCTCTAATAAATCCCTCAGCTGTTCTTTTAACTCCCTTAACTCTGTTGGCGCCATTCTGTATGGTGGAATGGATATTGGCTGAGTATCAGGCAATACATCAATCGCGAAGTCAATCTCCCTATCTGGCGGGATCCCTGGGAGCTCGTCCGAAAACACTTCAGGAAATTCATTCACAATTGGTACGGACTCGAGGGTAGGCACATCTAAGGTGGTGTCCTTTACACAGACCAAATGATAGATAGACCCCTTCTTAATCATCTTCGAAGCCTTAAGGTAGGAAATAAACCTACCCCTTGGCACTACACCATTTCCTCTCCATTCAATAACCGGCTCATTAGGTAACTCAAGCCTCATGACTCTCGTCTGACAGTCAAGCTTGGCAAAGCACGAATAGAGCCAATCTATCCCTATAATTACATCAAAATCTACCATCCCAAGCTCAATGAGATCGGTTGTGGTAACACGACCACTCACCGTAACAATACAATTCCTATAGACTCGTGAGGCTGTAAAAGAATCACCTATCGGAGTCAATACAGAGAACGGCTCATGAAGCTGTTCGGGTTCTACCCCAAAACTTGAAGTAATGAATGGGGTGACATAAGACAAGGAAGACCCCGGATCAATGAGGGCATAGCAATCAATATTCTGAACAGACAAGATACCTGTGGTAACATCTGGAGAGACCTCAGCACTCTGGCATCCACTCAACGCATAGAATAGGCTAGGTCCACCCTTACCATGAGCTTTACCTCTAGATGCACCATGCCCTGCTGAAGCTGGAGGACGCACTGATGATGTAGCAGCCGAAGAACCGGATGATTGAGCAGATCCCCTACCCATACCCTGACTGGGTGCATGACAGTCCCGCTGAATATGACCTCTCACCCCACACCTGAAGCATATCGAAATATCAAGGTAGCAGGTCTCTGTTTGGAATCTCCCACACTTGGGGCATGTAGCTCTCCCCTGCTGCTGGGACCTCACCCCAGGACGACCATACTGACGAGACCTCCTATTGTCTGAACCGGGTTTCGAATGACTGCCCTGCTGATGACAGTGCACAGATGGCGGTGCACTCACGGAGGATTGAGCATATGACTGGGATGGCCCTGATGTCCCTCTCCCTAGAAGTGATCTCCCCGAATGACCCATTGACTGAGCCCTGCTGCTACTCTCTCTCTCTCTGCACGAAGTTTTAACTTCCTGGCCTTTGTGGCTTGAGCAAACCCCACAATCCTCCCATAGTTCATGTCTGAGTGCAAATCTGCTGTGACGGCCTTATTTACTACCAAAGGGCTAAGGCCCTGAACAAACCGTCGAACCCAGGCATCCATGGTCGACACTAGATGAGGAGCATATTTGGACAGCCTCACGAACTCCATGTGATATTCCCAAACACTCATACCGCCCTATTTGAAGACCTCGAACTCAGTGGCATGGGCTGCCATTGTCTCAGCAGGCAAGAACTGGTCCATGAATGCATCCACAAACTCGTCCCACCTACCGCAGCTGGAATAGGGACACTTGGGTTTTGAAATGTGCAGCTCTCTTCAGATTGTACGAGGCCAACTCTACCCCCTCTATATCTGTTGCCTTCATCACTCTGAGGGTCTTGTACATCTCATTAAGAAAATCCTGTGGGTCAGCCTCTGGATCGGTGCCTGAGAATTTTAGAGGGGCCAACCGCAAGAATTGGTGGACTCTGGAGCTGGAGGAATCTCTTTGTTCGCTGGAAGATGTAGGGGCATCTTGGGATCTCTAGGCCAGGGAATCCACTAACTGTGTTAACATATGAATGGCTCCTCTAAGAACCTCATTAGAGATACCAGAACTAGAAGTTGGAACTGTATTAGAGTCAGGAACACTGGCTGGAGGGATGGTGGCATCCTCTGCATCAGCTGGAATAGGGACACTTGGGTTTTGAAAAGATGGTCCAGGCAAATTCAGGACTAGTGGGTCATTCTTGCCCACGGCATCGGGTATATGATTTGCAGCCGCACTTGGGCTGGCATTGGCCCCAAGGCCGAGTCTAGCCTTCTTCTTAGGCGCCATATTCTGAAAATTTTGGAACAAGGTGCGAATTAGACCTAAATACTATGACTATGCACTTTACCGCAAGATGTGGTCGACAACACACCGATAAGAAGGGCACTACTAGACACGGCTCCGAGACATCCTATGATACTCTAAAACATTAGGCTCTGATACCAAGTTTGTCACGCCCCAAATCAAGGGACATGACCGGCGCCTGACCGGGTAGCCCCAGCCAAGCGGACCTGGGTGCCTTTCATTGCCACGCGTTAACCCTGTGTTGATTGTTTCTCATTAACCAAATATCTTACCAATTATATCTGATTTTTCAATGTACAAACATAACCATATGATTAATTCATTAACAAGTTTACAGTTTTTACAACGCCCGACATAATATATATACAGACCATAATCCCATAGTTTACATGTCAACGGAGCCTCTAGGATACAAAAGGGAATACAATACTTGCCGGTAACAAGGCTCCGGCTATACCTTACAAAACTCAAAATGAAGTCTACAACAAAAGTGGCATGAGCCACGCAGGGCCCCTGAGGAAGAAAGGGGCTCAACAAAACGAGCAATGGAAGATGATGAATACTACTGCCAATGAGCTGAAGTGCCTGCTACTGATCCACCCACAATCATAATACGAATGTAGCGTCCCCGGCAAAAGGGACGTCAGTACACTGGAATTGTACTGGTATGTATGGACAAACCTTGTCCCAAGTAAACTCAAGCCATTAAACAAGTAATCACGATGATAAGACATCCAATAAATTACACCAAGAATTAATTAAGCCAGCCAACCATGATTTCCATATTTTCCTCATTTCAAACAATTCTCAACACAAAGTACGTTTTAAGATCAACAAGGAGAACAACAACCAATCAATCACATAAAAAACAAGTAGTCAAACAAAGGGGCAGTCAGTGCCCCACAGGTTGCAAACTCTCCCGCTCTCTCCTTTCACAATTCCACATCAATAATTTTATATCAATTTCAATAGCGATTTCGATCTCTTTCCATCCTTATTACCTCATCCACCCTTATTACATCGGCCACCCTTATCACCCCAAACTACACCTTATTACTTCGTGTTGCGGCGCGTAACACGATCGCACCATACAGTTTCAAACACAACAATCACAAACAGCAAACAAGGCACTACACAAAATCACAACAAGTTCAAATAAGCAACTTACAAATTGGTTCATGCTCTCAAATACTTTCAAACTGATATCACAACCAAGTTACAATGTTCCCATATTCGAGAGTACCCATGCAAGTATGTTCAACAATTTACCACAATTCAAGTGTTTCAATTCCTTCCACAATAAACCATGTATACCGTCACAACGGTTATTCTCAATTCTTTACCAATTTCGGTTCCCTTTTTATCTTTCAATTCATATTTCATACCACACCACACGTAGTTCAACATCAATTGAATACCCAACAACAAAATCAAAGAATTTCATACGATCTCTCAAATTAACATATACTAAATATTGCACACATATGGGCTATTTTACAAGAAACAAAATTAGCCATACATACCTGGTGTCGAGTTTTCTTCATTTAACTCCTACTTTATGCTTACCCAAGTTATCCTATTTTGCCCACCTCATTCTTGCAGACTCTTACTTCTACTCACTTCTTTTTACTAAAATCAAGTTCAATACTCATGCATGAGTGTTAAATTCTATTTTCAAAAGCTATTATATGCAAACCTTTCTTTAGCTTTTGTCACGCCCCAAATCGAGGGACATGACCGGTGACTGACCGGGTAGCCCCAGTCAAGCGGACCTGGGTGCCTTTCATTCCCACGCGTTACCCCTGTGTTGATTATTTCTTATTAACCAAATATCTTACCAATTATAACTGATTTCACAACATACAAACACAACCATGCGAGTGATTCATTAACAAGTTTACAGTTTTTACAACACCCGACATAATATATACAAAAGACTGGAATCCCACAGTTTAAATGTCTACAGATCCTCTAGGATACAAAAGGGAATACCATACTTTCCGGGAACAAGGCTCCGGCTATACCTTACAAAACCAAAATGAAGTCTAAACAAAAGTGGCGTGAACCACACAGGGCCCCGAGGAAGAAAGGGGCTCACCAAAATGGGCAGTGGAAGATGAAGGATACTACTGCCGATGAGTTGAAGTGCCTACTACTGATCCACCTACAATCATAACACGAATGTAGCGTCCCCAGCAAAAGGGATGTCAGTACACTTGAAATGTACTGGTATGTATGGACAAACTTTGTCCCAAGTAAACTCAAGCCGTTAACAAGTACCACGATGACAAGACAACCAATAAATTACATCAAGAATCAATTAAGCCAGCTAATCATGTTTTCCACATTTTACTCATTTCATATAAGTCTCAACACAAAGCACGTTTAATGTCAACAAGTAGAACAACAACCAATCAACCACATAAATCAAAAGTAGTCAAACAAAGGGGCAATCAGTGCCCCACAGGTTACAAACTCTCCTGATATCTCCTTTCACAATTTCATATCAATGATTTTATATCAATTTCATTAGCGATTTCGATCGCTTTCCATCCTTTTTACCTCGTCCACCCTTATTACCTCGGCCACCCTTATCACCCCAACTCACACCTTATTTCTTCATGTTGTGGCGCGCAATCCGATCCCACCATACAGTTTCAAACACAACAATCACAAACAGCAGATAAGGCACTACACACAATCACAACAAGTTCAAATTGGTTCATGTTCTCAAGTACTTTTCAAACCAATATCACAACCAAGTTACAATATTTTCATGATCAAGAGTACCCGTACCATTACGTTCAACAACTTATCACAATTCAAGTGTCTCATTTCTTTTCCACAAGGAACTATATATGCCATCTCAACAATTATTCACAATTCTTTATCAACTTCAACTCTCTTTTATCTTTCGGTTAACATTCCATACTACGTCACTTACTGTTCAACGGCAAATTTGAATACCCAACAACAACATTAAAGAATTTTCACACAATTTTGTCAATTTAACACGAACCAAACAAATTGCACACATATGGGCGATTTTACAAGAATCAAAATTAGCCATACATACCTGGTGTCGAGTTTTCTTCCTTTAACTTCCTACTTTATGCTTACCCAAGCTATCCTATCTTTGCCGACCTTGTTTTGCATACTCTTACGCCTATTCACTTCCTCTTTACTAAAAATCAAGTTCAATAATCATGCATGAGTGTGAAATTCTATTTTCAAAAGTTATTATATGCAAACCTCTCTTTACCCATTTTAAAACTGAAAATCAGAGAACATAATTAGGGTTTTTACCTTGAATGATTTGGGGAAGTTGAATCTTTGCCCTAGAATCCTTTGGACTAAATGGTTGGAACAATTCTTGAAGATGAAAGACCTCTTTCTCTAAAACCCCTCTCTTCTCTCTCTAATTTTGGTAAGAAGATATGATAAAAATGAAGGAGAAAGGTGTTATATTAAAGAAGGGGTCGGGTCGAATTTTATAAAATTTCTGGGCCGGGTCAATTCTACGGCCGCATCTGCAATCATAGAATCGATATGTGGTCCGCATAATGACCGCTGAATTGTCTCAAAATTTCCACATGTTCTATTACGGAATGCGACCAAAATGCAATCCGCATTTTTCATCTGTGGTCACAGAGTGCACCGCAGATTTGACACTTAAACACCTTCGAGATTTTATGCGGTAGATCTGCGGTCCGCAGATCCATTTTGCGATCGCATATCGACCGTATTCTCAACACTAATTTTTTTGTAAACATTCTGTTAAGCTCTGCAATAGGAATGCGGTCCGCATAACAGATCTGCGGTTGCATTCCTGACCACAGAATCGACACTTTTCTGGAAAAACTGATTCTTTACATTTTGAAACTTAAATCACTACCAAGGGTCCGAACCGCGGCGAGTAAGCTCTCCGCGAAGAATTCTACGCATTCCTAACACATTATTCGGACTATGACACCACAGTTACTAGGTTTTAAGCACAAAAATTTTACAGGGCCTTACATCCCCCCCCCCCCCCAAGATCATTCGTCCTCGAATGAGGATTTTGAAAATGAACTGGTTTTGAAAGACATGATATGCAAACTATCAAAATTTTAACTAACTCTTATATTTTAGAAAAATTTTGCCAGAGTTTCCTTTTTATTATGGACATATCCACCTGTCAGAGGGCCCCCAAAACATATTACCAAACAATAATACACAATTACAACACTTTCCACAACTTGTATACACTTTCTTACCTCAACGAATGCACATATTCTATCACATTGTTACAATTGCACATAAACTAGTCATTCAAGGAGTTCTTACTTTATTAAGCCATCTTAATACACTATGTACACACAAACAAACCATTACCAATCTACACTTACTATTAGTTGTTTATTTAACACGTAAATCTTTATAAGGCTTTCATTTATCAAGAAAGGTTTGAGTGACCCAAGGTAACAACACATTTAACTCATTACAAAATGAAGGAGACTTTACTAATACTAAGAGGGAAACAACTTGGACAAGATGACAGTTACTAGGAGTAGAAGGGTCACCTAATTTCTTCTAAGCTTGATCAAACAAATGGGGGTACTTCTCCTTCATCTCTTTTTCTGCTTCCCATGTGGCCTCCTCAACTTGTTTACTTCGCCACAATACTTTAACAGAGGCAACTTCCTTATTTCTCAACTTACGGACTTGCCTATCAAGAATGGAAACTTGAACTTCTTCATATGACAAATCTTCATTAACCTCAATAACCTCGACTGGCATGATAGTGGATGGATCTCCAATCACTTTTTCAACATGGACACATGGAATACCGTGTGCACTAATGACATCTCAGAAGGCAACTCCAGCCTTTAAGCAAGTTGACCAATCCTTTGAACGATTCGATATGGCCCAACATACCTAGGACTCAATTTTCCTTTCTTTCCGAATCACATGACTCCCTTCATAGGAGATACCCTCAAGAATACCCAATCATCAACTTGAAACTCTAAATCTCTTCAGCAAATGTCTGCATAGGATTTTTGGCGACTCTGTGCAGTTTTCATCCTCTCCTGAATAACCTTGACTTTTTCCATAGCTTGGTACACCAGATCTGGCCCTAGCAATTCCGCGTCACCTACCTCAAACCACCCGATTGGCGACCTACACCTTCGCCCGTACAGTGCCTCAAACGGGGCCATCTGAATGCTAGCATGATAGTTGTAATTATAAGCAAATTCTATCAGTGGCAAGTGTTCATCCCAATTACCTTTGAAATCTAAAACACAAGCCCGCAACATATCTTCAAGCGTCTGAATAGTCCGTTCGGCCTGTCCGTCGGTCTGTGGATGGAAAGTTGTGCTGAGATTCACCTGAGTTCCCAATTCTTACTGAAACTTCTTCCAAAAATTATCTATGAACTGAGCCCCACGATTAGATATAATAGAAAGTGGAGTGCCATGAAGCCTTACTATCTCCTTGATGTATAACTTTGCATATTGCTCCGCAGTATCAGTGGACTTGACTGGCAGGAAGTGAGCTGATTTGGTGAGTCGATCCACTATCACCCATATTGAGTCGAACTTACACTGAGTGCGAGGTAACCCCACCATGAAATCCATATTGATCATCTCTCATTTCCACCTTGGTATTTCTATAAGCTAAGTTAATCCACCGGGCCGTTGATGCTCGGCCTTCACTTGCTGACAGTTCGGGCATTTAGCTACAAAGCTTGCCACATCCCTTTTCATGTCGTTCCACCATTAAATCTTCTTGAGATCATGATACATTTTTGTGGAACCTGGGTGCACCGAATACCTAGAAATATGATCCTCTGCCATCACTCTTTCCCGAAGCTCGTTCACCTCCGGAACACATAGTCTACCTTGACACCACAATAAACCATCCTCGCTGCTGAGTACAAATGGTAAGGTCTTGTCATTCATAACTGCTTCCTTCACCTGAACCAATACTGGATCCATAAACTGCTTTTCCTTGATTTCCGCAACCAATGATGATTCTGCTCTGTTATGCACCAAAACATTCCCCTCGTCTGACGCCGAGATACGAACCCCCAAGCTGGCCAATTGGTAAACCTCTCGAGCTAAGGGTCTCTGATCCACACCCAAATGAGCCAAACTACCCATGGATTTTCAACTAAGAGCGTCGGCTACCACATTTGCCTTCCATGGATGGTACAATATGTTCATATCATAGTCCTTGAGCAATTCTAACCACCGCCGCTGTCTCAGATTCATCTCCTTCTGCTTAAACAAATACTGGAGGCTCTTGTGGTCTGAAAACACATCTACATGAACCACATAAAGATAGTGTTTCCATATTTTCAAGGCAAACACAACAACAGCAAGCTCCAAATCATGCGTCTGATGATTCTTCTCGTGATTCTTGAGATGCCTGGAAGAATAAGCTATGACCTTCCCGCGCTGCATCAATACACACTCCAAACCGACTCTGGAGGCATCACAATAAACTACAAATCCCTCTGTGCCTTCTGGCAAGGTCAATCTTGACTTCAATTCTTGGAAACTTTTCTCACATGCATCGGACCACTAGAACTTAATTGCCTCCTGCGTCAATTTAGTCAATGGGGAGGCGAGGGTTGAGAATCCCTCTACAAACCTACGATAGTACCCTGCCAAACCCAAGAAGCTACGAATCTCTATCGGGGTCATGGGTATAGGCCAATCTTTCACTGTCGCAATCTTCTGAGGATCCACCTGAATCCCCTCACTGGAAATAACATGCCCTATAAAGGCTACGGACTCCAACCAAAACTCACATTTTGAGAACTTGGCATATAATTGATGCTGAAGAAGGGTCTACAATGCTGCTCTGAGGTGAATGGCATGATCTTCCCTGCTTCGAGAGTAGATGAGGATGTCGTCAATGAATACAATCACAAAGGAATCTAGGAATGGCTTGAAAACCCGATTCATGAGGTCCATGAAAGCTGTTGGGGCATTGATTAGCCCAAAAGACATGACCAAAAACTCAAAGTGACCATAACGGGTTCTGAAGGCGGTCTTAGGAATATCCTGCTCCCTGATTTTCAACTGGTGGTACCCAGACCGTAAATCAATTTTTGAAGAACATCGCTCCCTGCAATTGGTCAAACAGATCATCCACTCGAGGCAAAGGGTATTTATTCTTGATGGTGACTTTGTTCAGCTGCCGATAATCAATACACATTCGAAGTGACCCATCCTTCTTTCTGACAAAAAGAACCGGAGCACCCCACGGCGACACGCTCGGTCATTATGCACCCTTTCTCTAATAGATCCCTCAGCTGCTCTTTTAACTCCCTTAACTCTACTGGTGCCATTCTGTATGGTGGAATGGATATTGGCTGAGTATCTGGCAATACATCGATCCCAAAATCAATCTCCCTATCCGGCGGGATGCCTGGAAGCTCATCCAGAAACACTTCAGGAAATTCATTCACAATTGGCACGGACTCGAGGGTAGGCACCTCTGAGGTGGTTTCTGTTACCCAGACCAAGTGATAGATACACCCCTTCTTAGTCATCTTCGAAGCCTTAAGGTAGGAAATAAACCTACCCCTTGGCACTAACCATTTCCTCTCTATTCAATAACTGGCTCGTTAGGGAACTCGAGCCTCACAACTCTCGTCCGATAGTCAAGCTTGGCAAAGCACGAATAGAGCCAATCCATCCCCATGATTATATCAAAATCTACTATCCCAAGCTCAATGAGATCGGGTGTGGCAACACGGCCACTCACCGTAACAACAGAATTTCTATAGACTCATGAGGCTATAATAGAATCACCGACCGCAGTCGATACAGAGAACGGGCTCATGAAGATGTTCGGGTTCTATCCCAAAACTTGAAGCAATGAACGGGGTAACATAAGACAAGAGGACCCCGGATCAATAAGGGCATAGCAATCAATAGTCTGAACATACAGGATACCTGTAACAACATCCGGAAAAGCCTCGGCATTTTGACGGCCACTCAATGCATAGAATTGGCTAGGTCCACCCCTACCATGGGCTCCACCCCTAGCTGCGCCACGCCCTGCTGATGCTGGAGGACGCGCTGACGATGTAGCAGCCGACGAACCGGATGACTGAGTAGATCCCCCACCCATACCCTATGCACGGCAATCCCGCTAAATGTGACCTCTCACCCCGCACTTGAAGCATACCGGGATGTCAAGGTAGCATGTCTCTGTATGAAATCTCCCACACTTGGGGCATGTAGGTCTCCCATGCTGCTGGGACCTCACCCCAGGACGACCAGACTGACGAGACCTCCTACTATCTGAACCGGATCTCGAATGACTGCCCTGCTCATGACTGTGCACAGATGGCGGTGCACTCGCGGAGGACTAACTATAAGACTGGGATAGCCCTGATGACCCTTTCCCTGGAAGTGATCTCCCTGAATGACCCATTGACCGGGCCCTACTGCTACTTTCTCTTTCTGCACGAATCTTCAATTTCCTGGCCTCTGTGGCCTGAGCAAACCCCACGATCCTCCCATAGTTCATATCTGAGTGCAAAGCTGCTGTGGCGGCCTCATTCACTACCAAAGGGCTAAGGCCCCGAATAAACCGTCGAACCCAGGCATCCATAGTCGACACTAAATGAGGAGCGTACTTGGACAACCTTACGAACTCCATGTGATACTCCCAAACACTCATACTGCCCTATTTGAGGACCTCGAACTCAGTGGCACGGGCAGCCATTGTCTTGGCAGGAAAGAAGTGGTCCATGAATGCATCTACGAACTCATCCCATCTGGCTGAAGGGCTCCCTTCCTCACGAGAATCCTCCCACATTTCGAACCATGAATGTGCCGCTCCTTTCAGCCTGTACGAATCCAACTCTACCCCCTCTATATATGTTGCCTTCATCACTCTGAGGGTCTTGTATATCTTATCAAGGAAATCCTGTGGATCTGCCTCTAGATCTGTGCCTGAGAATTCTGGAGGGGCCAACCGCAAGAACTGGTGGACTCTAGAGCCGGAGGAATCTCCCTGTCCGCTGGAGGATGCAGGGGCATCATGGGTCTCTGGGCCTGGGCGGCCACTAATTGTGTTAACATATGAATGGCTCCCCTAAGTTCCTCATTAGAGATACCAGAACCAGAAGCGGGAACTGTATCTAAGTCAGGAACACTGGCAGAAGGGATGGTGGCATCCTCTGCCGCAGCTGGAATAGGGACACTTGGGTTTTGAACAGATGGTCCAGGCAAATTCATGACTGGTGGGTCATTCTCGCCCACGGAATCGGGTACATGATTTGCAGCCACACTTGGGCCTGCATTGGCCCCAAGGCCGAGTCTAGCCTTCTTCTTAGGCGCCATATTCTGAAAATTTTGGAACAAGGCGCGAATTAGACACAAATATTTCCACATAGCACTTTAACGCACGATATAGATTAATCAAAGAAATAGGTGAATTCCTAAATGTCCGTGCAACACCCAACTTATCTGATGTGGCCGACAACATACCGATAAGAAGGGCACTACTAGACACAGCTCCGAGACATCCTAGGACACTCTAAAACCTTAGGCTCTGATACCAAGTTTGTTACGTCCCAAATCGAGGGACATGACCGGCGCCTGACCGGGTAGCCCCAGTCAAGCGGACTTGGGTGCCTTTCATTCCCACGCGTTACCCCTATGTTGATTATTTCTCATTAACTAAATATCTTACCAATTATATCTGATTTCACAACATACAAACACAACCATGCAAGTGATTCAGTAACAAGTTTACAGTTTTTGCAACGCCCGACAAAATATATACATAAGACTGGAATCCCACAGTTTACATGTCTACAGAGCCTCTAAGATACAAAAGGGAATACCATACTTGCCGGGAACAAGGCTCCGGCTATACCTTACAAAAACAAAATGAAGTCTAAACAAAAGAGGTGTGAACCACACAGGGCCCCGAGGAAGAAAGGGGCTCACCAAAACGGGCCGTGGAAGATGAAGGATACTACTGCCGATGAGCTGAAGTGCCTGCTACTGATCCACCTACAATCATAACACGAATGTAGCGACCTCGGCAAAAGGGACGTTAGTACACTTGAATTGTACTAGTATGTATGGAAAAAACTTTGTCCCAAGTAAACTCAAGCAGTTAACAAGTACCACGATGACAAGACAGCCAATAAATTACATCAAGAATCAGTTAAGCCAACTAACCATGTTTTCCACATTTTACTCATTTCAGATAAGTCTCAACACAAAGCACATTTAAGGTCAACAAGTAGAACAACAACCAATCAACCACATAAATCACAAGTAGTCAAACAAAGGGGCAATCAGTGTCCCACAGGTTACATACTCTCCTGCTGTCTCCTTTCACAATTTCATATCAATGATTTTATATCAATTTCATTAGCGATTTCGATCGCTTTCCATCCGTATTACCTCGTCCACCCTTATTACCTCGGCCCCCCTTATCACCCCAACCCACACCTTATTTCTTCATGTTGCATCGCGCAATCCGATCCCACCGTATAGTTTTAAACACAACAATCAAAAAATAGCAGATAAGGCACTACACACAATCACAAAAAGTTCAAATTGGTTCATATTCTCAAGTACTTTTCAAAGCAATATCACAACCAAGTTACAATATTTTCATGATCGAGAGTATCCATACCATTACGTTCAACAACTTATAACAATTCAAATGTCTCATTTATTTTCCACAAGGAACTATATATGACATCACAACAATTATTCACAATTCTTTATCAACTTCAACTCTCTTTTATATTTCGGTTCATATTCCATACTACGTCACTTATTGTTCAATAGCAAATTTGAATACCCAACAACAACATTAAAGAATTGTCACACAATTTTGTCAAATTAACACGAACCAAACAAATTGCACACATATGGGCGATTTTACAAGAAACAAAATTAGCCATACATACCTGGTGTCGAGTTTTCTTCCTTTAACTTCCTAATTTATGCTTACCCAAGCTATCCTATCTTTGTCGACCTTGTTTTGCAGACTCTTACGCCTATTCACTTCCTCTTTACTAAAAATCAAGTTCAATAATCATGTATGAGTGTGAAATTCCATTTTCAAAAGCTATTATATGCATACCTGTCTTTACCCAATTTAAAACTAAAAATCAGAGAAAATAGTTAGGGTTTTTACCTTGACTAATTTGGGGAAGTTGATTCTTTGCCCTAGAATCCTTTGGACTAAATGGTTGGAACAATTCTTGAAGATGAAAGACCTCTCTCTCTCTAAAACACCTCTCTTTCCTCTCTAATTTTGGTAAGAAGATATGATAAAAATGAAGGAGAAATGTATTATAGATGGGGTCGGGTCAAATTTTATAAAATTTTTGGGCCGGGTCAATTCTGCGGTCGCATCTGCGATCGCAGAATCGATATGCGGTCCACATAATGACCACGGAATTGCCTCAAAATTTCCACAGATTCTGTTAAGGAATGCGACCAAAATGCGGTCCGCATTCTTGATCCGTAGTTGCAGAGTGCACCGCAGATTTGACACTTAAAAACCTTCGAGATTTTATGCGGTAGATCTGCGGTCCGCAGATCCATTCTGCGATCGCATATCGACCGCATTCTACACCAATTTTTTTGTAAACATTCTGTTAAGCTCTGCGGTAGGAATGCGGACCGCATAACAAATCTGCGATCGCATTCCTGACCGCAGAATCGACACTTTTCTGGAAAAACTGATTCTTTACATTTTGAAACTTAAATCACTACCAAGGGTTTGAACCGCGGCGAGGTTCTAAGCATTCGTAACACATTATTCGGACCATGACACCACAGTTACTAGGTTTTAAGCACAAAAATTTTACGGGGCCTTACACATTTGAAAACTGAAAAATTAGAGAAAAATAGCTATGGTTTTTACCTTGTAAAGATTGGGGAAGATGACACTTTTCCTAAAACCTCCGGACCGAACGATTAGGAATACTCTTTGAAGATAAGTAGATTTCTCTCTGTAGAATTCCCTCTTTCCTCTCTCTAATTTTGCTAAGAAGACATGAGAAAACGAACGAGGAATGTGTTTTATTAAAGAAGGGGTCGGGTCAATTTTTTAAAAACAATTCGGGGCCGAGTCAATTCTACGGTCGCATCTGCGATCGCAGAATCAACATGCGGTCCACATAATGGGCCGCAGAATTGCCTCAAAATTTCACAGGTTCTGTTAGGACATGTGACCAAAATGCGGTCCGCATTTTTGATCTGCAGTCGTAAAATGCACCGCAGATTTGACACTCAAAAATTTCTCAAGAAATTTTGCGGTGGATCTGTGGTCCGTATTTCCATTCTGCGATCGCATATTGACTGCATTTTCAACATCATTTTTGAAAACATTTTGTTAAGCTCTGCGGTAGAAATACGGTCCGCATAGCAGATCTGCGGTCGCATTCCTGACCGCAGAATCGACACTTTTTTTGGAAAAATTGATTCTTTAAATTTTTGAAACTTAAATCACTACCAAGGGTCCGAACCACGGCTCGCAAGCTCGCCGTGAAGAATTCTACGCATTCCTAACACATTGATCGAACCATGACACCACAGCTACTAGGTTTTAAGCACAAAAATTTTATGAGGCCTTACAAGGCGATGATACATAAATTGCCCATTTATCCGGAATGTCGGCCAGTAAAACAGAAGTTAAGATAGTTTAAAACGGACATCAGCGTGAAAATAAAAGAAGAAGTTAATAGGCAATTTGAGGCGAAGGTCATACGAGTCACTAAATATCCCACCTGGTTAGCTAATGTTGTGCCAGTTCCGAAGAAGGATGGAAAAATCAAGGTATGTGTTGATTACAGAGACCTCAACAAGGCCAGTCCAAATGATGATTTTCCATTGCCAAATATCCATATACTTATTGACAATTGCGCCAAGCATGAAATTGGCTCTTTTGTGGATTGTTATGCGGGTTATCATCAGACCCTAATGGACGAAGAAGATGCGGAAAAGATAGCCTTTATCACGCCTTGGGGAACATATTGTTATAGAGTGATGCCGCTTGGGTTGAAGAATGCCGGGACTACATATATGATGGCAATGACCACTATGTTTCATGATATGATGCACCAAGAGATAGAAGTGTATGTAGACGATGTCGTCATTAAGTCCAAAAAGCAATGTGATCATGTTAAAGATTTGAGGAAGTTTTTTCAGAGGCTCTGAAGATATAATCTCAAGCTTAATCCAGCCAAGTGTGCTTTCGGGGTGCCTTCAAGAAAGTTATTGGGGTTTATAGTAAGCCGGCGTGGTATTGAATTAGACCCATCGAAGATAAAAGCAATCCAGAATTTGCCTCCGCCGAAGAACAAGAAGGAAGTAATGAGTCTATTGGGTAGATTGAACTATATTAGCAGGTTTATTGCTCAGCTAACATCAACATGTGAGCCTATTTTCAAATTGTTAAAGATAGATGCTGCAGTAAATTTTCACGCCCCGAATCGGGGAACCTGACCGGCGCCTGACCGGGTTGCCCCAGTCAAGCGGACCTGGGTGCCTTTCATTCCCACGCGTTACCCCTGTGTTGATTGTTTTTCATTTACCAAATATCTTACTAATCATGAATGATTTCACATTAAACAAATAAAACCATACGAGTGATTCATTAACAAGTTTGCAATTTTTACAACGCCCGACATAACACAATACATATACATAAGACTGGAGTCCCACAGTTTACATGTCTACAGGGCCTCAAGAAGAATTTCAGAATATATGCATGTGACGACCCGGCCCGTCGTCACGAGAATTACCACCCCGTTATGTTGTAAATACATGTTTTATGCTTTTATACCAGTGCTAGAGTCTATCGGGTGATTTAGGAGTGATTTGGATTGAAAATGAGGCATATAGCCTTTTTGAAGGAGACTTGAATAAGGAAAGTCAACCCGGAGTTGACTATTTGGTTAGAGGGCTCGGAATCGGATTTGATGATTCGGTTAGTTCCGGGAGGTGATTTGTGACTTAGGGGAGTGATCGGAATTGAATTTGGAGGCCCGGTGTAGTTTTAGGCTTGAATTAGCGAAGGTGGAATTTTGGCGAAATCCGAACGGTAGGTGAGATTTTGATTCGGGGGTCGGAATAGATTTACGACAATTCCTGTAGCTTCGTCATGTGATTTTGGATATGTCCGCAAAAGTTCAGGTCATTCGGACGTCGTTTGGTCGGGTTTTTGATAGAATGTGTAATTCGGAAGTTTTGAAGAAATTTAGGCTTGAATCCGTGGGTAATTGGTGATTTTGATGTTTAGGATGGTGTTTTTATGATTGGAACAAGTTCGTATCGTGTTTTGGGGTATGTTGGTGGTTTTTGTTGGGGTCCCGGGGGCCTCGGGGTGAATCCGGACCATCATCCGGCATTTGGAAGCAAGAAAAGACCTGCTGTAATCTGCAGATCACTGGGCAGTGATTTGGCCTTCGTGTTCGCGAGGGCACGGCCCGCGTTCGCGTAGGCCAAATTCAGCAGGCATCGCGTTCGCGAGGGGGGTATCACGTTCGCATATTGGCAAGGACGGGAAGCATCGCGAACACGTGGGCGAAGGACGCATTCGCGTAGAGGGAAGTCATTAGGCATCGCGTTCGCGTGGGTCGTGGCCGCGTTCGCGTAGAAGGATCTCCGGATGGCTGATAAAAATGTGCATCGCGAACGCGTATGGCATGTCGCCTTCGCGAAGGGTATTCTGGGCAGAGCTTCGCGGACGCGTGAGAGGCGTCGCGAACGCGTAGAAGAAGGGTCTCCGGCAGTGAGTTTAAGTTCAGAACAGACCAGTCGCGGGTTTAATACCCAAAACCTCCATTTTTGAGTTCCAAGAGAAGAAATTGACGGGAGATTGCTGGGAAATCATCGGGGTTTTGTTGGAGGTAAGTTTTGTGGCTTAATTACATCATTTTAACATGAAATCCTTGGTTAAATCCCTGTAAATGAAAGATTAAAGGTGGGTTTGAGCCCTAGGCCTAAATTGAAGAAAAACACCGATTTGAGTGGGCAAATGGAGTCCGATTTTGGTAAATTTTATATGCCTAGACTCGTATCGAGATGAGGGTTCCGAATTTGTGACTTTCGTAATTTTTCGACAAGCGTACCGAAAGTCGGGTTTTGACAACTTTGGGAATTTTGATGTAAATTGAGTTGTAATGATTGGGTGTCGTCCCATTGGCCTAATTTGTTGTATTTCTATTGTATTTGATCAGATTCTATGTGTGCGGAGCTTGATTCTCATGGCAAGGGCATTGCGGAGTAGTCGTCGCGCCGTATTGAGGTGAGTAATAGATGTGGGTGATGACCGGCGGGTTCGAAACCCCGGTATACCACTTTGTGACGCTGTATAGCGGCGAGACACGTACTCTCTTGTGAGTGCGGGGTCGATTGTGATTGGGGACTATAGATTAGTCCGACTTGTTGATACTGTATTATGATATTAGGCTATTCTTGAGCCGTCGAACCTCCTTCTCAGATGGTTGTATATTATATATTGTGATAATGGCCACTCTTGAGCCGAGGAACCCCCTTCTTGGGCGGTTGAGTATACATGTGGGCCATGAGCCAGTTATTGTATCCCGCGAGGATCGTTATCATTGTCTTATCATATTGACATGCTAGTTTACTACTAGTCCGCAGCTATTTCTGTTATCATGTTATTTCCAAATCTCCGGAACTTGATATTTCTGTTTTCAACTGAAAAATGATAAAAGATGTTTTCAAAACTACTTTTGAGCCTGCGAGGCTGTGATTGCATATTAGCTGACTAGTAGTGGATCGGGCTGCGCGCCGCAGCAGTACATATGTCGGATCGGACTGCACGCCGCAGTGATATTGTGCTTGGGCTGTAGGAGCCCCTCCGGAGTCTGAACCCCCACAGTGAGCACGGGTACCCAAATTGGATCGGGCTACGCGCCGTAGCGGTCATATCATGCATTGCATTGCATTTAGCTACATCTGCTAGCTGTTATACTGTTTTGCTAGTACTTGTTGGTACAGGTACAGAAGATATTGGTTCTGTGACAGGGTATTTGATTACAGCTTTACATAGTGCTTTATTGCGGATTTCTTATATGCGATGTCTTACCCTTGTTTATTACCACTGAGTCTGGCAGTACTCATTTTACTCCCTGCACCTTGTGTGCAAATCCAGGTACCTCTCAGCACTGATCCAGTAGTTGTGCAAGGCGACAATTGTGGATATTCGAGGTAGCTGCAGAGTCCGCAGGACCCGATATTCCTTCTTACTGTCTTGATTTTGTATTGACCTTTCTTTCCGCACTTGGTATCTTGTAAACCTTTATACACTCATGTTCAGTAGAGGCTCATGACTCTTGACCCTTCGGTCTATGGGAGTTGGCACATGTTGGGACTTGGTTCCCAATTTTTAATATATCTATCACTGTTATGCTTAAATTGGATAAAGTGAGCTTGTGGCTCCGTGATTGTTGTTGATTGGTCGGGCTGGCCTAGCAGTGTGTTGGGCGCCATCACGACCGGATTTGGGGTCGTGACAAGTTGGTATCAGAGCCTAGGTTTACTAGGCCTCATGAGTCTTGAGCCGGTTAGTAGAGTCTTGTGGATCGGTACGGGGACGCCTGTACTTATCCTCGGGAGGCTGCGAACCTTTAGGAAAACTTCACTTTTCTTGAACTCTGTCGTGCGATCTTGTTGTTCTGAGAACTGAACTTCTATATTCTATTCTCTCGCAGATGGCGAGAACGCGAGCATCGGGACGAGGTGGACGACCTCCATTGCCACCTGTTAGAGGCCGTGGGCGCGGTCGTGCTAGAGGTAGAGGTAGGGCGGCCGAGGCAGTGCCAGCTGACCCGCCCGTTGTACCGGTTCAGGAGCAGCCCCCAGTGGTTGATGCCCCAGCAGCCCCAGTTCAGGGCCAGACTGTATCTATTGCTATTCCTGGTCTTCAGGAGACTCTTGCTCGGATATTATCGGTGTGTTCCGGTTTGGCTCAGGTAGTTTCAGCTACTGCTACTGCAGCGACATCTCAGACAGGGGGTGGTCAGCAGACCCTGCAGCTCGCACACCGACCCGGTTGTTCGGGGACTTCGGACGCCAGAGGTCGTCCCCGCTCGGTGGTTGCACCGGTTATTCCTCCAGCTGCACCGGCTCCAGCTCCAGAGCATATGGTTCAGGCTATGCCCGACGACGAGCGGCGTCGTCTTGAGAGATTTGGTAGACTTCGACCACCCCATTTCAGTGGCGCCGAGGGCGAGAATGCCCGGGGTTTCTTGGATAAGTGTCAAAAGATGCTTGCGTACGGCTGGTATTCTTGAGTCCGGCGGAGTTTCATTTACTACCTTTCGGTTCACTGGTCCCGCATTTGTTTGGTGGGAAGAGTTTGAGAGGCGTAGGCCTGCAAGAGCAGCACCTCTCACATGGCAGCAGAGTTCTCTACTCTCTTTCTAGAGAAATATGTACCTCGGTCTCGTCGCGAGGAGCTACGTCGCCGGTTCGAGTGGTTGGTTCGGGGCGACATGTCTGTGACCCAGTATGAGCTCGGATTCACACGGTTGGCTAGGCATGCCACATGGATGATCCCCAATGATAGGGAGAGGATCGGGAGGTTCATTGATGGCCTCAACTACTCTATCCGCATTCTTATAACCAGAGAGAGAATTTTGTCATCATCATTTGAGCAAGGTTGTTGATATGGCACACTCCATTGAGGCGGATCGTCGCGCGAGAGAGAGGAGCGGGAGGCCAAGAGGCCTCGTGGTTCGCGGTTTCGGTGGTGCTCCATCTAGAGGGCATTCCCGGCAGAGCGAGAGGTCACTCGTCTAGACCTTCTCATTCGGGCCGCCCGGAGCGGAGCGGAGGTTCTCATGGTCGTGGTCGACATGGGTTTCGGCAGAGGGTCGGTCATCACTTAGTGCCCTTCCGGCCCGAGGTGCGGCACCTACTTCATCGACCCGGGGTTCTTCTCGCGGCGAGGGGTCCCCTTCGGTCCCCTTCTCCGGCACCGGGTGCATGTTATGAGTGTGGTGAGTTTGGCCACATGAGGAGACGGTGCCCTCGACTCCGTAGGGACAGGACTCAGCAGAGGGATCAGCCCTCATCTTCAGCACCATCTCAGTCTAGTAGAGGTGGAGGTCAGCCTTCTCGTGGTCGCCCCAGAGGCGAGAAGAGATCTGGTGGAGGCCAGGCACGATTCAATGCACTCCCTGATAGGCGTGATGCGGTTGCCTCCGATGCGGTGATTACAGGTATCATTTCTGTCTGTCACAGAGATGCCTCTATTCTATTTGATCCAGGGTCCACATATTCATACGTGTCCTCTTACTTTGCACATCACTTGGGTGCGACTCGTAGTGGTCTTGATTTACCTGTTCATGTATCCACCCCCGTGGGTGATACGATTGTTGTGGATCATGTCTATAGATCCTGTGTTATATCTATTGGGGGTCCGGAGACCCAGGCAGATTTGTTATTGTTGGGTATGGTGGATTTTGATGTTATATTGGGTATGGACTGGTTGTCTCCGTACCATGCTATATTGGACTGTCATGCTAAGACAGTTACGTTGGCCATTCCTGGTATTTCTCAGATTGAGTGGCGGGGTTCGACCGATTTCGTCCCTAGCCGTGTCATTTCGTTCTTAAAAGCTCAGAAGATGGTCGAAAAAGGGTGTTTATCGTACTTAGATTTTGTGAGGGATGTGGGAGCCGAGTCTCCTAGCATTGATTATGTACCTATTGTGAGGGACTTCCCAGATGTATTCCCCTCAGACCTGCCGGGCATGCCGCCGGACAGGGATATTGATTTTGGTATTGACTTGGTGCCGGGCACTCAGCCCATATCCATTCCTCCTTACCGGATGGCACCAGCTGAGTTGAAAGAACTGAAAGAGCAGCTTCAAGAGCTTTTGGATAAGGGTTTCATCCGCCCTAGTGTGTCCCCGTGGGGTGCGCCGGTATTATTTGTTAAAAAGAAAAATGGTTCCATGCGAATGTGTATTGATTATAGGCAATTGAACAAAGTGACAGTGAAGAACAAGTACCCTCTACCGCGCATAGATGATTTGTTTGATCAGTTACAGGGTGCGAGGGTGTTTTCTAAGATCGATCTTCGTTCAGGCTATCATCAGCTGAAGATCAGGGACTCGGATATTATGAAGACTGCATTCGGGACCCGATATGGTCATTATGAGTTTCTTGTGATGTCGTTTGGGCTGACCAACGCCCCAGCAGCATTTATGCATCTGATGAACAATGTGTTTAGGCCTTATTTGGATTCATTTGTGATTGTGTTCATTGATGACATTCTAGTCTACTCCCGTAGTCAGGAGGAGCATGCTCAACATTTGAGTATTGTGTTGCAGAGATTGAGGGAGGAGAAGCTATATGCTAAATTCTCCAAGTGCGAGTTTTGGCTCGAGTCCGTAGCATTTATGGGACATGTGGTGTCTCGTGATGGTATTCAGGTTGATCAGAAAAAGATAGAGGCGGTGCAGAGTTGGCCTAGACCGACCTCAGCTACAGAGATCAGGGAGTTTTCTTGGTTTGGCGGGATATTATCGCCGGTTTGTTCGGGGATTTTCATCCATTGCTTCTTCATTGACTAAATTGACCCAGAAGGGTGCACCATTCGTGTGGTCGGATGAGTGCGAGGAGAGCTTTCAGAAGCTCAAGACAGCTTTGACCACAGCTCCAGTGTTAGTATTGCCATCAGCTTCAGGTTCATATACCGTTTATTGTGATGCCTCGAGAGTGGGGATAGGTTGTGTGTTGATGCAGGAAGGTAAGGTAATTGCTTATGCTTCTCGGCAGTTGAAGCCACGTGAGAAGAACTATCCTGTTCATGATTTGGAGCTAGCCGCCATTGTTCATGCATTGAAGATTTGGAGGCACTATTTGTACGGTGTGTCTTGTGAGGTGTATACCGACCATCGTAGTCTCCAGCAACTTGTTCAAACAGAAAGATCTTAATTTGAGACAGCGGAGATGGCTTGAGTTGCTTAAAGATTATGACATTACTATATTATATCATCCGGGGAAGGCCAATGTGGTGGCCGATGCTTTGAGCCGGAAGGCGGTCAGTATGGGGAGCTTGGCATATATTCCAGCTGAGGAGAGGCCATTTGCTCATGCTGTTCAGGTGCTAGCCAATCGGTTAGTGAGGTTAGATATTTCGGAGCCCAGCCGGGTATTGGCTTGTGTTGTATCTCGGTCATCTCTATATGATCGTATTCGTGAGCGCAAGTATGATGATCCACGTTTGGCTATCCTTAGGGACAGAGTTCGGCATGATGATGCTAGAGATGTCACCATTTATAGTGACGGTGTATTGAGGATGCAGGGCCGGATATGTGTGCCCAATGTTGATGGCCTTCGTGAGTTGATTCCGGAGGAGGCCCATAGCTCGCGGTATTCTATCCATCCAGGAGCCGCGAAGATGTATCAAGATTTGAAACAGCACTATTGGTGGAGAAAGATGAAAATGGACATTGTCAGACATGTAGCACGGTGCCTCAACTGTCAGCAGGTTAAGTACGAGCATCAGAGGCCCGGTGGTGTATTTCAGCGCATTGATATTCCTGAGTGGAAATGGGAGAGGATCACTATGGATTTTGTTATTGGACTCCCTCGGACGGCGAGGAAGTTTGATTCTGTATGGGTGATTGTGGATAGACTGACTAAGTCAGCTCACTTCATTCCAGTTAGTACTACCTACTCATCGGAGCGGTTGGCAGCGATCTTTATTCGAGAGATCGTTCGATTGCATGGAGTCCCAGTGTCTATCATATCCGACAGGGGTACTCAGTTCACTTCTCAGTTTTGGAGAGCATTTCAGCGAGAGATGGGTACACGGGTTGAGTTGAGTACAACATTTCACCCCCAGACAGACGGACAGTCTGAGCGCACTATTCGGATCTTGGAGGATATGTTGCGAGCTTGTGTGATTGACTTTGGTGGTTCGTGGGACGAGTTCCTACCACTTGCTTAGTTTGCCTACAACAACAGCTATCAGTCGAGTATTCAGATGGCCCCGTATGAGGCATTGTATGGCAGGCGGTGTAGATCCCCCGTGGGATGGTTTGAGCCTGGTGAGGTTAGATTGATAGGGACTGAGTTAGTCCAGGATGCTCTGGATAGAGCAAAGTTGATCCAGGAGAGGCTTCGTACAGCACAGTCTCGTCAGAAGAGTTATGCGGACCGTAGAGTTCGAGAGTTGTCTTTCATGGTTGGTGACGGAGTATTGTTGAAGGTTTCACCTATGAAGGGTGTCATGAGGTTTGGGAAGAAAGGAAAGTTGAGTCCCAGGTACATTGGTCCTTTTGAGATACTCAGGAGAGTTGGAGAGGTGGCATATGAGTTAGCCTTGCCACCCAGTTTATCCAGCGTCCATCCGGTATTCCATGTGTCTATGCTCCGGAAGTACATTGGAGATCCGTCTCATGTATTAGATTTCAGTACCATCCAGCTTGATGGTGATCTATCCTATGATGTGGAGCCTATTGCTATTTTGGGTCGTCAGGTGAGAAAATTGAGGTCCAAGGAGATTGCATCGGTTAAGGTTCAGTGGAGAGGTCGACCCGTGGAGGAGGCCACTTGGGAGATCGAGCGGGAGATGCGGAGCAGATATCCTCACTTGTTTGAGACTTCAGGTATGTTTCTTGACCCGCTCGAGGACGAGCGTTTGCTTAAGAGGGGGAGAATGTGACGACCCGGCCCGTCGTCACGAGAATTACCACCCCGTTATGTTGTAAATACATGTTTTATGATTTTATATCAGTGTTAGAGTCTATCGGGTGATTTAGGAGTGATTTGGATTGAAAATGAGGCATATAGCCTTTTTGAAGGAGACTTGAATAAGGAAAGTCAACCTGGAGTTGACTATTTGGTTAGAGGGCTCGAAATCGGATTTTGATGATTCGGTTAGTTCCGGGAGGTGATTTGTGACTTAGGGGAGCGATCGGAATTGAATTTGGAGGCCCGGTGTAGTTTTAGGCTTGAATTGGCGAAGGTGGAATTTTGGCGAAATCCGAACGGTAGGTGAGATTTTGATCCGGGGGTCGGAATGGAATTCCGACAATTCCTGTAGCTTCGTCATGTGATTTTGGATATGTCCGCAAAATTTCAGGTCATTCGGACGTCGTTTGGTCGGGTTTTTGATAGAATGTGTAATTCGGAAGTTTTGAAGAAATTTAGGCTTGAATACATGGGTAATTGGTGATTTTGATGTTTAGGATGGTGTTTTTATGATTGGAACAAGTTCATATCGTGTTTTGGGGTATGTTGGTGGTTTTCGTTGGGGTCCCGGGGGCCTCGGGGTGAATCCGGACCATCATCCGGCATTTGGAAGCAAGAAAAGACCTGTTGTAATCTGCAGATCACTGGGCAGTGATTTGGCCTTCGCGTTCGCGAGGGCACGGCCCGCGTTCGCGTAGGCCAAGTTCAGCGGGCATCGCGTTCGCGAGGGGGGTATCGCGTTCGCGTATTGGCAAGGACGGGAAGCATCGCGAACGCGTGGGCGAAGGACGCGTTCGCGTAGAGGGAAGTCATTAGGCATCGCGTTCGCGTGGGTCGTGGCCGCGTTCGCGTAGAAGGATCTCCGGATGGCTGATAAAAATATGCATCGCGAACGCGTATGGCATGTCGCGTTCGTGAAGGGTATTTTGGGCAGAGCTTCGCGGACGCGTGAGAGGCGTCGCGAACGCGTAGAAGAAGGGTCTCTGGCAGTGAGTTTAAGTTCAGAACAGACCAGTCGCGGGTTTAATACCCAAAACCCCCATTTTTGAGTTCCAAGAGAAGAAATTGATGGGAGATTGCTGGGAAATCATCGGGGTTTCGTTGGAGGTAAGTTTTGTGGCTTAATTACATCATTTTAACATGAAATCCTTGGTTAAATCCTGTAAATGAAAGATTAAAGGTGGGTTTGAGCCCTAGGCCTAAATTGAAGAAAAACACCGATTTGAGTGGGCAAATGGAGTCCGATTTTGGTAAATTTTATATGCCTAGACTCGTATCGAGATGAGGGTTCCGAATATGTGACTTTTGTAATTTTTCGATAAGCGTACCGAAAGTCGGGTTTTGACAACTTTGGGAATTTTGATGTAAATTGAGTTGTAATGATTGGGTGTCGTCCCATTGGCCTAATTTGTTGTATTTCTACTGTATTTGATCAGATTCTACGCGTGCGGAGCTTGATTCTCGTGGCAAGGGCATTGCGGAGTAGTCGTCGTGCCGTATTGAGGTGAGTAATAGATGTGGGTGATGACCAGCGGGTTCGAAACCCCGGTATACCACTTTGTGATGCTGTATAGCGGCGAGACACGTACTCTCTTGTGAGTGCGGGGTCGATTGTGATTGGGGACTATGACTTAGTCCGACTTGTTGATACTGTATTATGATATTAGGCTATTCTTGAGCCGTCGAACCTCCTTCTCGGAAGGTTGTATATTATATATTGTGATAATGGCCACTCTTGAGCCGAGGAACCCCCTTCTTGGGCGGTTGAGTATACTTGTGGGCCATGAGCCGGTTATTGGATCCCGCGAGGATCGTTATCATTGTCTTATCATATTGACATGCTAGTTTACTACTAGTCCGCAGCTATTTCTGTTATCATGTTATTTCCAAATCTCTGGAACTTGATATTTCCGTTTTCAACTGAAAAATGATAAAAGATGTTTTCAAACTACTTTTGAGCCTGCGAGGCTGTGATTGTATATTAGCTGACTAGTAGTGGATCGGGCTGCGCGCCGTAGCGGTACATATGTTGGATCGGACTGCACGCCGCAGTGATATTGTGCTTGGGCTGTAGGAGCCCCTCCGGAGTCTGAACCCCCACGGTGAGCACGGGTACCCAAATTGGATCGGGCTACGCGCCGTAGCGGTCATATCATGCATTGCATTGCATTTAGCTACATCTGCTAGTCGTTATACTGTTTTGCTGGTACTTATTGGTACAGGTACAGTTGATATGGATTCTGTGACAGGGTATTCGATTACAGCTTTACATAGTGCTTGATTACGGATTTCTTATCTGCGTTGTCTTACCCTTGTTTATTACCATTGAGTCTGGCGGTACTCATTTTACTCCCTGCACCTTGTGTGCAGATCCAGGTACCTCTCAGCAGTGATCTAGTAGCTGTGCGAGGCGAAGTTGTGGATATTCGAGGTAGCTGCAGAGTCCGCAGGACCCGATATTCCTTCTTACTGTCTTGATTTTGTATTGACCTTTCTTTCCGCACTTGGTATCTTGTAAACCTTTATACACTCATGTTCAGTAGAGGCTCATGACTCTTGACCCTTCGGTCTATGGAAGTTGGCACGTGTTGGGACTTGGTTCCCTAATTTTAATATATCTATCACTGTTATGCTTAAATTGGATAAAGTGAGCTTGTGGCTCCGTGATTGTTGTTGATTGGTCGGGCTGGCCTAGCAGTGTGCTGGGCGCCATCACGACCGGATTTGGGGTCGTGACACTCCGGCTATACCTTACAAACCAAAATGAAATCTAAACAGAAGTGGCATGAACCACATAGGGCCCCGAGGAAGAAAGGGGCTCACCAAAACGGGCAGGTGGAAGGAGAAGGATACTACTGCCGATGAGCTGAAGTGCCTGCTATCGATCCACCTACAATCATAACACGAATGTAGCGTCCCCGGCAAAAGGGACGTCAGTACACTTGAATTGTACTGGCATGTATGGACAAACTTTGTCCCAAGTAAACTCAAGCCATTAAATTACATCAAAACTAATCAAGCCAGCTAACCATGTTTTCCACCTTTTACTCATTTCAGATAAGCCTCAACATAAGCACGTTCAAGGTCAACAAATAGAACAACAACCAATCAACAACATGAATCGCAAGTAGTCAAACATAGGGGCAATCAGTGCCCCCCAGGTTGCAAACTCTCCTGCTGTCTCCTTTCACAATTTCACATCATTGATTTTTGTATCAATTTTCAATAGCGATTTCGATCGCTTTCCATCCTTATTGCCCCCTGACCACCCTTATTACCTCGGACACCCTTATCACCCCAACCCACACCTTATTTCCTCATGTTGCGGCGCGCAACCCGATCCCACCTTACAGTTTAAAACACAACAATTTCAAACAGCGGATAAGGCACTACACACAATTTCAACAAGTTCAAATAAGCAACTTGCACATTGTTTCATGTTCTCAATTACTTATCAAGCCAATATCATAACCAAGTTACAATGTTTCCATAATCAAGAATATTCACACAAGTATGTTCAATAATTTTCCACAATTCAAGTGTTTCATTTCTTTTTCACAAGGTGCCATATAGGCCATCATAACCATTATTCACAATTCTTCACCCAATTCAACTCTCATTTACCTTTCGGTTCATATTCCATACCACATCACTCATATTTCAACAACAACATCAAGAATTTCACACAATTTGTCAAATTAACACTAACTAAACAAATTTCACACATATAGGCGATTTCACAAGAATCAAAATTAGCCATACATACCCGGTGATGAGTTTTCTTCCTACTTTATGCTTACCCAAGATATCCTACTCTTGCCAACCTTGTTCTTGAAGACTCTTACTTCTACTCACTTCTTTTTACTAGAAATCAAGTTCAATAATCATGCATGAGTGTAAAAATTCTATTTTCAAAAGCTATTATATGCAAACCTCTCTTTACCCAATTTAAAACTGAAAATCAAAGAAAATAGTTAGGGTTTTTACCTTGAAAAGATTGGGGAAGTTGAATCCTTGCCCTAGAATCCCTTGGAATTAAGTGGTTGGAACAATTTTTGAAGATGAAGAACTTCTCTCTCTAAAACCCTCTATTCTCTCTCTAATTTTGGTAAGATGATATGAGAAAATGAGGGTGAAAGGTGTTATATTAAAGAAGATATCGGGTCAAAATGTTACAAAAATCTGGGCCGGGGCGAATCTGCGGTGCACTTTGCGACCGCAGAATCAACATGCGGTCCGCATAGTGACCGCAGAATGGCCTCAAAAATGACTCAAGGTCTGTTACAGAATGCGACCAATATGCGGTCCGCATTCTTGATCTGCGGTCGCAAAGTGCACCGCAGATTCATTATGCGATCGCATATCTACCGCATTTTCAACATGATTTTGGGAAACTTTCTGGTAAGCTTTGCGGCAAGAATGCGGTCCGCATAGCAGATCTGCGGTCGCATTCTTGACCGCAAAATTGACAGTTTTCTGGAAAAATGATTCTCTACATTTTTGAAACTTAAATCACTACCAAGTGTCCGAACCGTGGCGAGCAAGCTCGCCGCGAAGAATTCTACGCATTCCTAACATATTATTCGGACCATGACACTATAGCTACTATGTTTTATGCACAAAAATTTTATGGGACCTTACATCCTCCCCCCCTTAAGATCATTCATCCTCGAATGAGGATTTTGAAATAAATGAGTTGGTTTTGAAAGACATGATATGCAACTATCAAAATTTTGACTAACTCTTATATTTTAGAAAACTTTCGCCAGAGTTTCCTTTGTATTATGGACATATCCACCTATCAGAGGGCCCCCGAAACACATTACCAAACAACAATACACAAATACAACATTTCCCACAACTGGTATACACTTTCTTACCTCAACGAATGCACATATTCTATCACATTGTTACAATTGCACAAAAATTAGTCACTTCAATGAATTCTTACCTTATTTAACCATTTTAACACCATGTACACTCAACAAACTATTACCAATCTACACTTACTATTAGTTGTTTATTTAACACGTGAATATTTATAAGGATTTCATTTATCAAGAAAGGTTCAAGTGACCCAAGGCAACCACACATTTAACTCATTACAAAGTGAAGGAGACTTTACTAATACGAAGAGGGAACAACTTAGACAAGATGGCAGTTACTAGGAGTAGAAGGGTCACCTAATTTCTTCTAGGCTTGATCAAACAAATGGGGGTACTTTTCTTTCATCTCTTTTTCTGCTTCCCATGTGGCCTCCTCAACTTGTTGACTTCGCCACAATACTTTAACGGAGGCAACTTCCTTATTTCTCAACTTACGGACTTGCCTATCAAGAATGGCAACTGGAACTTCTTCATATGACAAATCTTCATTAACCTCTATAGCTTCGACCGGCATGATGGTGGATGGATCTCCAATCACTTTCTTCAACATGGACACATGGAATATCGGGTGCACTGATGACATCTCAGGAGGCAACTCTAGCCTATAAGCAACTTGACCAATCCTTTGAACGATCCGATATGGCCCGACATACCTAGGACTCAATTTCCCTTTCTTTCCGAATCGGATGACTCCCTTCATAGGAGATACCCTTAAGAACACCCAATCATCGACTTGAAACTCCAAATTCCTTCGGCGAACGTCTGCATAGGATTTTTGACTACTCTGTGCTGTTTTCATTCTCTCCTGAATAACCTTGACCTTTTCCATAGCTTCGTACACCATATCTGACCCTAACAATTCCGCTTCACCTACCTCAAACCACCCGATTGGCGACCTACATCTTCTCCCGTACAATGCCTCAAACGGGGCCATCTGAATGCTAGCATGATAGCTATTATTGTAAGCAAATTCTATCAGGTGGCAAGTGTTCATCCCAATTACCTTTAAAATCTAAGACACAAGCCCGCAACATATCTTCAAGCGTCCGAATGGTCCGCTCAGCCTGTCCATCGGTCTGTGGATGGAAAGCTGTGCTGAGATTCACCTGAGTTCCCAAACCTTGCTGAAACTTCTTCCAAAAGTTAGCGTGTGAACTGAGCCCCGCGATCCGAGATAATAGAAAGTGGAGTGCCATGAAGCCTTACTATCTCCTTGATGTACAACCTTGCGTATTGCTCCGCAGTATCAGTAGACTTGACTGGCAGGAAGTGAGCTGATTTGGTGAGTCGATCCACTATCACCCATATTGAGTCAACCTTACGCTGAGTGCGAGGTAACCCCACCACGAAATCTATATTGATCGTCTCTCATTTCCACCTTGGTATTTCTATAAGCTGAGTTAATCCACCGGGCCGTTGATGCTCGGCCTTCACTTGTTGACAGTTCGGACATTTAGCTACAAAGCTTGCCACATCCCTTTTCATACCGTTCCACCAATAAATCTCCTTAAGGTCATGATACATTTTCGTGGAACCTGGGTGTACCGAATACCTGGAAATATGAGCCTCTGCCATCACTCTTTCCCGAAGCTCGTCCACCTTCGGAACACATAGCCTACATTGGCACCGCAATACACCATCCTCGTTGCTGAGTACAAATGATGAGGTCTTGTTATTCATAACTGCTTCCTTCACCCGAACCAATGTTGGATCCATGAACTATTTTTCCTTGATTTCCGCAACCAATGATGATTCTGCTCCATTATGCACCAAAACATTCCCCTCGTCTGACGCCGTGATACGAACCCCCAAACTGGCTAATTGGTAGACCTCCGAGCTAGGGGTCTCTGATCCATACCCAAATGAGCCAAACTACCTATGGATTTTTGACTAAGAGCGTCGGCTACCACATTTGCTTTCCCTGGATGGTACAATATGTTCATATCATAGTCCTTGAGCAGTTCTAACCACCGCCGCTGTCTCAGATTCAGCTCTTTCTGCTTGAACAAATACTGGAGGCTCTTGTGGTCCGAAAACACATCTACATGTACCCCATAAAGATAGTGTCGCCATATTTTCAAGGCAAATACAACAGCTGCAAGCTCTAAATCATGCGTCGGATAATTCTTCTCATGGTTCTTGAGTTGCCTGGAAGCATAAGCTATAACCTTTCCGTGCTGCATCAATACACATCCCAAACCGACTCCGGAGGCATCACAATAAACTACAAATCCCTCTGTGCCTTCTGGCAAGGCCAATACTGGTGCCGAGGTCAATCTTGACTTCATTTCTTGGAAACTTTTCTCACATGCTTCGGACCACTGGAACTTAACTGCCTTCTGCGTCGGTTTTGTCAATGGTGAAGCGAGGGTCGAGAACCTCTCTACAAACCTCCGATAGTACCCTACTAAACCCAAGAAGCTACGAATCTCTGTCGGGGTCGTGGGTCTAGGCCAATCTTTCACTGCCGCAATCTTCTGAGGATCCACCTGAATTCCCTCACTGGAAATAACATGCCCTAGAAAGGCTACGGACTCCAACCAAAACTCACATTTTGAGAACTTGGCATACAATTGATGCTGAAGAAGGGTCTGCAACGCTGCTCTGAGGTGAACGGCATGATCTTCTCTGCTCCGAGAGTAGATGAGGATGTCGTCAATGAATACAATCACAAAGGAATCTAGGAATGGCTTGAAAACACGATTCATAAGGTCCATGAAAGTTGCTGGGGCATTGGTTAGCCCAAAAGACATGACCAAAAACTCGAAGTGACCATAACGAGTCCTGAAGGCGGTCTTAGGAATATCCTGCTCCCTGATTTTTAACTGGTGGTACCCAGACCGTAAATCAATCTTTGAGAAGAACTTCGCTCCCTGCAATTGGTCAAACAGATCATCCACTCGAGGCAAAGGATATTTATTCTTGATGGTGACTTTGTTGAGATGCCGATAATCAATACACATTCGAAGTGACCCATCCTTCTTTCTGACAAAGAGAACCGGAGCACCCCATGGCGACACACTCGGTCGTATGAACCCTTTCTCCAATAAATCCCTCAGCTGCTCCTTTAACTCCCTTAACTCTGCTGGCGCCATTCTGTATGGTGGAATGGATATTGGCTGAGTATCCGGCAATACATCGATCCCAAAATCAATCTCCCTATCCGGCGGAATGCCTGGAAGCTCATCCGGAAACACTTCAGGAAATTCATTCACAATTGGCACGGACTCGAGGGTAGGCACATCTGAGGTGGTGTCCGTCACCCGAACCAAATGATAGATACACCCCTTCTTAATCATCTTCGAAGCCTTAAGGTAGGAAATAAACCTACCCCTTGGCACTACACCATTTCCTCTCCATTCAATAACTGGCTCGTTAGGGAACTCGAGCCTCATAACTCTCGTCCGACGGTCAAGCTTGGCAAAGCATGAATAGAGCCAATCCATCCCCATAATTACATCAAAATCAACCATCCCAAGCTCAATAAGATCGGCAGTGGTATCACGACCACTCACCGTGACAACACAATTTCTATAGACTCGTGAGGCTGTAATAGAATCACCAACTGGAGTCGACACAGAGAACGGCTCATGAAGCTGTTCGGGTTCTATCCCAAAACTTAAAGCAATGAATGGAGTGACATAAGACAAGGAGGACCCTGGATCAATAAGGGCATAGCAATCAATAGTCTGAACAGACAGGATACCTGTAACAACATCTGGAGAAGCCTCGGCATTTTGGCGGCCACTCAATGCATAGAATCGGCTAGGTCCACCCCTACCACGAGCTCCACCCCTAGCTGCACCACGCCTTGCTGATGCTGGAGTACGCGCTGATGATGTAGCAGCTGAAGAACCGGATGACTGAGCAGATCCCCTACCTATACCCTGACGGGGTGCACGACAGTCTCGCTGAATGTGACCTCTCACCCCGCACCCGAAGCACACTGGAAGGTCAAGGTAGCATGTCTCTATATGAAATCTCCCACACTTGGGGCATGTAGGTCTCCCCTGTTGCTGGGATCTCACCCAGGACGACCAGACTGACGAGACCTCCTGCTGTCCGAACCGGGTCTCGAGTAACTGCCCTGCTGATGACTGTGCACGGATGGCGGTGCACTCGCGAGGACTGAGCATATGACTGGGATGGCCCTGATGACCCTCTCCCTGGAAGTGATCTCCCTGAACGACCCATTGACCGGGCCCTGCTGCTACTTTCTCTTTCTGCACGAATCTTCAATTTCCCGGCCTCTGTGGCCTGAGCAAACCCCACGATCCTCCCATAGTTCATGTCTGAGTGCAAAGCTGCTGTGGCGGCCTCATTCACTACCAAAGGGCTAAGGCCCTGAACAAACCGTCGAACCCGGGCATCCATGGTCGACACTAAATGAGGAGCGTACTTGGACAATCTTACGAACTCCATGTGATACTCCCAAACACTCATACTACCCTGTTTGAGGACCTCGAACTCCGTGGCACGGGCTGCCATCACCTCGGCAGGCAAGAAGTGGTCCATAAATGCATCTACGAACTTATCCCATCTAGCCGGAGGGCTCCCTCCTTCACGGGAATCCTCCCACATTTCGAACCATGAACGTGCCGCTCCCTTCAGCCTATAAGAGGCCAACTCTACCCCCTCAATATATGTAGCCTTCATCACTCTGAGGGTCTTGTATATCTCATCAAGGAATTCCTGTGGGTCAGCCTCTGGATCGGTACCTGAAAATTCTGGAGGGGCCAATCGCAAGAACTGGTGGACTCTGGAGCCGGAGGAATCTCCCTGTCCGTTGGAGGATGTAGGGGCATCATGGGATCTCTGGGCCTGGGTGGCCACTAACTGTGTTAACATATGAATGGCTCCCCTAAGATCTTCGTTAGAGATACCAGAGCCCGAAGCGGGAACTGTATCTGAGTCAGGAACACTGGCAGGAGGAATGGTGGCATCCTCTGCCGCAGCTGGAATAGGGACACTTGGGTTTTGAACAGATGGGTCAGGCAAATTCGGGACTGGTGGGTCATTCTCTCCCACGGCATCGGGTACATGATTAACAGCCGCACTTGGGCCGGCATTGGCCCCAAGGCCGAGTCTAGCCTTCTTAAAAGGGAATACAATACTTGCCGGTAACAAGGCTCCGGCTATACCTTACAAACCAAAATGAAATCTAAACGAAAGTGGAGTGAACCACACAGGGCCCCGAGGAAGAAAGGGGCTCACCAAAACGGGCAGTGGAAGGAGAAGGATACTACTGCCGATGAGCTGAAGTGCCTGCTACTGATCCACCTACAATCATAACACGAATGTAGCGCCCCCGGCAAAAGGGACGTTAGTACACTTGAATTGTACTGGTATGTATGGACAAACTTTGTCCCAAGTAAACTCAAGCCATTAAATTACATCAAAACTAATCAAGCCAGCCAACCATATTTTCCACCTTTTACTCATTTCGGATAAGCCTCAACATAAGCACGTTCAAGGTCAACAAATAGAACAACAACCAATCAACCACATAAATTGCAAGTAGTCAAACATAGGGGCAATCAGTGGCCCCCAGGTTGCAAACTCTCCTGCTGTCTCCTTTCACAATTTCACATCATTGATTTTTGTATCAATTTTCAATAGCGATTTCGATCGCTTTCCATCCTTATTGCCCCCGACCACCCTTATTACCTCGGCCACCCTTATCACCCCAACCCACACCTTATTTCCTCATGTTGCGGCGCGCAACCCGATCCCACCTTACAGTTTAAAACACAACAATTTCAAACAGCAGATAAGGCACTACACACAATTTCAACAAGTTCAAATAAGCAACTTGCACATTGTTTCATGTTCTCAATTACTTATCAAGCCAATATCATAACCAAGTTACAATGTTTCCATAATCAAGAATATTCACACAAGTATGTTCAATAATTTTCCACAATTCAAGTGTTTCATTTCTTTTTCACAAGATGCCATATAGGCCATCATAACCATTATTCACAATTCTTCACCCAATTCAACTCTCATTTACCTTTTGGTTCATATTCCATACCACATCGCTCATATTTCAACAACAACATCAAGAATTTCACACAATTTGTCAAATTAACACTAACTAAACAAATTTCACACATATAGGCGATTTCACAAGAATCAAAATTAGCCATACATACCTGGTGATGAGTTTTCTTCCTACTTTATGCTTACACAAGATATCCTACTCTTGCCAACCTTGTTCTTGAAGACTCTTACTTCTACTCACTTCTTTTACTAGAAATCAAGTTCAATAATCATGCATGAGTGTAAAAATTCTATTTTCAAAAGCTATTATATGCAAACCTCTCTTTACCCAATTTAAAACTGAAAATCAAAGAAAATAGTTAGGGTTTTTACCTTGAAAAGATTGGGGAAGTTGAATCCTTGCCCTAGAATCCCTTGGAATTAAGTGGTTGGAACAATCTTTGAAGATGAAGAACTTCTCTCTAAAACCCCTCTATTCTCTCTCTAATTTTGGTAAGATGATATGAGAAAATGAGGGTGAAAGGTGTTATATTAAAGAAGAGATCGGGTAAAAATGTTACAAAAATCTGGGCCGGGGCGAAAAAAGTTCACATCTTCTGAGGTAAAATACACTCAGTTGGAAAGAACATGTTGTGCATTAACTTGGGTTGCTCAGAAATTGAAACACTACTTGTCAGCTTATACCACATATCTGATATCACGGTTAGATCCTTTGAAGTATATATTTCAGAAGCCCATGCCTACAGGAAGACTTGCTAAATGGCAGATTCTACTCACAGAATTTGACATCATCTATGTAATATGTACGACAATGAAGGCGAAAGCAGTTGCAGATCATTTAGCAGAGAATCCAGTGGATGATGAATATGAGCCGCTAAAGACATATTTTCCGGATGAAGAGGGAATGAATGTTGAAGAAGTAGAGCAAAGTGACAAGCCATATTGGAGAATGTACTTTGACGGAGCTGTCGACAGTAAAGGAGTTGGAATTGGAGCAGTACTTATGTCAAAAACGGGTCAGCATTATCTCGTCACCGCTCAGCTTCGATTTTTCTGTACCAACAATATGGCCGAATATGAAGCGTGTATATTGGGATTGAGAATGGAAATAGATATGGGTGTTCAAGAGATTTTGGTCATGGGTGACTCGGATCTCTTGATACATCAGATTCAAGGAGAATAGGAGACAAGAGATTTGAAATTGATACCTTATCGGCATTGTCTACATGAACTGTCCCAGAGATTTCAATCTATAGAGTTCAAACACATCCCAAGAATGCACAATGAAGTAGCAGATGCTCTGGTCATATTATCCTCTATGTTGCATCATCCAGATAAAGCTTATATACATCCACTTCAGATACAGGTGTATGACCAAAATGCTTATTGTTTTGTTGTGGAAGAAGAACTAGATGGAGAACCGTGGTATCATGATATCAAAGAATACTTGAAGACAGGAAAGTACCCAGAACAAGCCACTGGAGCTTAGAAGAGGGCAATAAGACGATTGGCCAATGGATTTTTCCTCAGTGGAGGGATTGTATATAAGAGAACACCAGACTTGGGATTATTGAGATATGTGGATGCACAACAAGCTGACACAATTATGACTGAGGTACATGCGAGAGCTTGCGGACCTCATATGAGCGGATACATTTTATCAAAGAAGAAATTGAGAGCGGGATATTATTGGCTCACCATGGAACGGGATTGTATTAGATATGTGAGAAAATGTCACCAATGTCAAGTACATGGAGATTTGATTCACTCCCCCACCTTACGAATTGCATACAATGTCTGCACCGTGGTCGTTCGTTGCCTGGGGCATGGATGTCATCGGACCAATAGAGCCTGCAGCCTCCAATAGACACAGATATATCTTGGTCGCGATTGACTATCTTACCAAATGGGTGGAGGCAAAGACGTTTAAGGCAGTGACGAAGAAGGTGGTGGTGGATTTCGTGCATGAAAATATCATATGCCGTTTTGGAGTTCCTAAAGTAATTATCACAGACAATGGGGCAAATCTGAACAGTCACCTCATGGAGGAGGCATGTCAAAAATTTAAAATCATGCATCATAACTCTACACCTCACAAACCAAAGGCAAATGGAGCAGTAGAAGCTGCAAATAAGAATATAAAGAAGATTCTCAGAAAAATGGTGGAAGAGTCTAGGCAATGGCATGAGAAGTTACCTTTCGCTCTTATGGGTTATTGCACAACTGTACGTACTTCGATTGGTGCCACACCCTATTCATTGGTGTACGGAACAGAGGCTGTTATAACCGCATAAATTGAGATAACATCCCTTCGAATCATAGCTGAAGCCGAGATCGATGATGATGAATGGGTAAAAGCCTAGTTGGAACAATTGAATCTGATAGAGAGGTTAGCACTGGTTTGCCATGGGTAATTATATCAGCGGAGAATGGCTAGAGCATATAATCAGAAGGTATGTCCTCGGAAATTTAAAGTGGGACAATTAGTATTGAGGCGTATTCTACCGCATTAGGCTGAAGCGAAAGGCAAATTTGCATCAAACTGGCAAGGACCGTTCATGGTATCACGGGTTTTGTCCAATAAAGCCCTATATCTGACAGATGTTGAAAGAAAATGCGTAGAGACTGCTATCAATTCAGATGCAGTCAAGAGATATTATGTATGATTCCTTGTCGTTTGTATAATTGTATTTGTTGTTTTGGAATTAAAATGATGAAGGCATTTTATTCTCTATCCAAACACTTTATCCATTGACATCCCCCGTTGAGCCTTATTTGATCTATTCTTTCATACCCCTCTCTCAAAATTTCTCAGGATACAAGAGAAAAAAGTAGAAAAATGAAAAAAGGAAAAAATGATGAAAAAAAACAAATGCAAACAAAAGTAAATTGCAAACAAAAGAAAATCGGGAAAAAGGTCAAAATGAAACAATGAATTATTGACGTAGTTTGAACTACGTCTGACTTGATCCCGAAAGGGTACGTAGCCAGCCTCACCAAGGTTCAGTCACAATAAAGGAAAAATCCAAAAATCCCCACATATTGAAACTGAGGCAGAAGTTATGTTTTATAATTCCGAGAGTTGTAAATATTTTTAAACCCTCATAAATTTTGAGCCTTTATATCCTTCTTTATGAACTCATCCAAAAGCCACATTACGGTTCAAAGAAAGACTTTCTAATCAATTTCAAGAAAATGACAATGCAATGAGAATAAAGGAAAACAGGGCATGGATGATACTGGTGGTTCAGAAAACAAAAAGACAAAAAAGAAAAAATGAGAGAGTTTTACCGGTGAAAACCTTAACCGGCACCATGAGGCGATTGTGAGACTGAGAGAATAAAAATGAGAGAGTCTTATCAGTGAAAACCTTATCCGGCACTGTAAGGCGATGGTGAGTTTTGAGATAACAAAAATGAGAGAGTCTTATCAGTGAAAACCTTAACCGGCACTGTAAGGCGATGGTGAGTTTTAAGAGAAATAAATGAGAGTGTCTTATTGGTGAAAACCTTAATCAGCACCGTAAGGCGATCGTGAGAACTATTTTAAGAAAAATAACAAAAAGAAATATAAGATTGGTTTGGGTTTAAAGAAAGTTGGAGTTGAGATAATGGCAATTCGATTGGACAGACTGGGTCGGAGTTTAAATACATGGCATGGTCAGAGGAATCAGCCAACATACCCAGATAAGTCCTATCACTACTCCAAATCACCCTTATCCTTTAAATTCATTTCTGCATTTCATTGATTGAAAAACCAATTTTCCCATTGAAAGCTAACTACCGGCTTCTCATGATAAGAGGTGAAATAACGCTGGGACAAAAAAAAAGAAAAAGAAAAAGAGGAAATGAAGAAGGACGGCGATCAGAGCCAAAGAAAATAAAAAAAAGAGAAGAAGAAGAGAGAAACAAAAAAAATGCAAAAGAGCTTACAAAGGAAGTCCAGCAAAAGGCTGCATAAGCGGAGGAAAAGTAAAAAGAGGAAGGCAATAAAAGGCAGAAGCAGCAAAATGCCAGTTGCCAGCAATTTACGACTAATAAGATTGTTCATTGATTTAGACAGGAACGAATTGTCACTAATCACTTTAAAGTGAATGTGACCAATGTGAAAAAGAAAGAAAAACACAAAAAGAAGTAAAACAATAAAAGGAGGAATCCGTAATGAAGGACTCACTCAATCAAGCCAGAAAATACCAAAAACAACAAGAAGGTATCATCTTTTCAAATTCACACCCCAGTTATCAAACTGAGGGCATACTTTTTTGCATTCGTATTACATGCATTAGGCGCCCACCTGGATAACAAGGGAATATGTTTCTACATTCGCATTTCTACATTCGCATTTCATGCATCAGGCGCCCACCTGGATAACAAGGGAATACTTTTCTGCATTCGCATTTCATGCATCAGGCGCCCACCCGGATAACAAGGGAATATTTTTCTGCATTCGCATTTCATGCATCAGGCGCCCACCCGGATAACAAGGGAATATTTTTCTGCATTCGCATTTCATGCATCAGGCGCCCACTTGGATAACAAGGGAATACTTTTCTGCATTCGTATTTCATGCATCAGGCGCCCACCTGTATAACAAGGGAATACATTTATGTAGTTTTTAATTTTTGTTCAGGCGCCCACCTGTATAACAAGGGAATACATTTTTGCAATTTTAATTTCTGCAAATTTTGATTTGTGTTAGCTAACATGAGTAACACTGTAACATGAGAAAAGCCCACAATGGGGCGGAGGAAAAAGTTTTGTTGTTCTGTTTTGTTTCAAGCAGGTATCAATTTGAAAGCAAGGAGTACAATTGGAAGTCACACCAAAATGATAGAAAGCAAGAGAAAGAAAATCAACAAAAAAGAAAGATGATAGCATGGAAAATCAAGGAAAATAGACAAGGAAGAATAAGAAGACAAAAAGTAGATAGGAATCATTGTAATTCGTAGGATTATAACTTAGAATAACTTCTTCATTTTATATTTTACCCCTGGTGAAATAAGGAGTAAGTCAGTGGTCATAGCAATAGCAATGCAACAGCAAAGTCTTGGTAGTTTCAAACTATCAGACCTTCCCGAACTACACTAACCTGATTCCTGTTGAGCCCAGGATATGTAGGCAACCTCTGAGGCAGGGTGCGGTCAAAAGATTTTCAAAATGATTCTCACGGAATATGCTAGTGGGCAAAAATCTCTCATTACTGCTCACTTGTCTTTGCACTAAAACTCTTCTTATTCCCGAGCAAATAGGGGCAGCTGTGAGCACGTGATTTTTGCCCTAAGCAATAAAATTCCAAAATTAAATAAATAATATTTTTGTTTGCAATTACATATTTTGATTGAAATAACGTGCATTTGTGTGATTAAACGATTAGAATGAAAATAAGAAAATTAAAAAAAAAATAGGTTGAGTATAAATGTCACAAATAAAGGAATTTAAAAGAAAATTAACAAAAATACAAGCAAATTCCGGAAAATAAGGAAAAATGGCAAAAAATGTCAAAAACTATCAGAAAAATTGGAGAAAATTGGAAATTAAAAGAATTGGAATAATTGAAAAAGAATACAAAAAGAGAAAATAAAATACAACAAGAAAATATACAAAAAATAATACAAATACATAAAAATACATAAAAATACAGAACTGAGCCAAATACACAGGCCCGGATGCATTGGCCCAGTCAATTATAAGAGACTGGTCCAAATGGATATGTAATGAAAGATCTGAGTCGTCCATCTACCCAATCCAACGGCTGACCTTTAATCCAGAATTTTAATTGAAATAGTATAGTTTTTGATGAGTGAATCTAGGCCGTTCATTGGTTTAATTCAATGGAGATGGATCAATCCCCGTTTAAATTGAACGACGTCGTTTGAGGTTGTTTGATCCTGGCTGTTGATCAACGATGATCCAAGGGCCAGGATCCATTCATCCGTTACAGGTATAAATAGGTTGGTCTTCATAGACCGGCCATTATCATCTCTAAACTTAACCCTAGCCGCCCTTTCTTCTTCCTCTTCCTTTCATCTTCTCACAGCGTCCATGGAGACTGTCCGCCGTTCATGGCAGTCTCCGGCCATTTCTGAACCTCAAACCACTCTCCTCTTACTCCTCTACCCCAAACCACCCTGAAAACCCAAAGAAATCCCAAAAGTCCCCTTTTCTTGAAAATCCGGTCACCGGAGTCACTACTAGAAATTAGAGCTATGGCAACACTTTTTATTGCTACGGTTCTGGATCCGTTGCTATAGGTTGTCTATGGTTACGGTTTTAACCGTTACTAATAATTATTAGAACTACCGGGACACTTACTAATTGAACCGTTGCCATAGTCCCCCAAACCGTCCCTATAGAAGCATATATGGCAACACTTTATATAACCGTAACAATAAATCCGTCTATGGGAACGGTATCTCTATTGTTACGATTATGAATTATTTCTTTTTTCCCACCTAAATTTTTAGTACCCGCTAAAATATTAGGGACCGCCATCTTATTTTCTTTTTTGTTTTTGTTTTATGCCTCATAAAATATGAATTACACTAAAGCCCTAAAAATATATGTTGTCTTCCTCAGTCTAATATATCCGATACAGTACTCCCAAAAATCCCTCAAATCAGACAGCCAAATCAACGAAAATCCCTCATAATTCCAAAATATATCGAATTAGAGAGCTTTTTGCGGGATTCAAGAGATCTCATCGCGATTGGGTTCGAGATTTGAGTCATTGCGCGCTTGATTCCGATATTGATTTAGAGAGAACAAGCTCATCTTTTTAGGGCTTCTGTTCTTGTGTAGATCATCAACAATCGTGTTCCTTCTGCGGTAATTCAGTTTTCTTCAAAGAGACCTCATAAGCAAATCGAGTCGAGGTCGCGCTAGGCTGCTGCTTTTCGTAATCTCCTTCTCGAGCGAACTCGGCTGAAAATCGAGTGGTAAGCACCTTTGTTCTCTCTGTATTTACCAATTGTATGGACTGCATTTTCTTGATTTTGGTTGAATATATTGTGTATTTGAGTTTGAGTATGTGACCTGCAAGCTCTCCGCTCCTTGAATATTCCCAACATCTGTAATATCCAACAGCTAGAAGATAATGTTTGTCTTGATTGGTTGGAATATTAGTATTTAATTGCTTTGATTTTTACATATGAATAGGGAGCCTACTTGATTTTAACTTTGCTGCTTGAGGTTATCCCAGTTTATTTGTTGAAACATTTGTTTGTGTCTGTTATTCCTATTTTTGTTCTCGGGATACCTATGTTCATCTGTTTCTTAGCGTCTGAATTAAAAGGAACATGTGCTTTCCTCACCTGACAAAAGACGTCTAGGTACTTGCAGCAAAATTGCTATTTAGTTGTAATGTAGGTGCCTTCAAACATAGCTCCTTTTATATTATCAAGTAAGGGCAAATTATTTCAAGATTTTGCCTCTCTTCTCTATGAACAATAGATATAGTTTGTTAGTACATCATTTTCATGGTTCGAATAGAAAAGTCGTCACCAAGTAATTCATTCTCATTGTTAATCTTTTTAGCTGATTTATGTCATTCTCTCCTTTTTCGTTTATGTTTTGAAGATTTATGTTTTACTTCATTTCAAAAGAAGTCAAAAAATAACAAAATTCAACCTTTTTTTTATCTCTAGTTCTCAAGAATGGAGTTGGATTAAAGTTTAAGTTGAAGTTTGTGGTTGGGTTCAGAATTCCGGTGTTGTTTTGATTTCTGTTCAAAGTTTTCGCGATTTGGATGTGGCTTGCGATTTCTGTTCAATATTGTTGCTATTTTCAGTTGTAATTTTGGAGCAAAATGTTGTTTCTTCTGTTATTGTTGAAAGAATTTCTGATTTCAGGTTCATTTCTTCTCCATTTCTCTATTACTCGATGATTTTGTGTTGTAGGTGTTCATATTCCATCATGATTTGGTTTAAATTCTGAAAATCATTGTCTGTTTCTTCTGTTTAAGTGATGAGCTCTTTTGGCGTTGATTCAGGTCTATTTGGTATTTTTGTTTACTGTTGGATGATTGATTTTATGCACTGATGTAACGGGTGCAGTTGTATAAACTCATCCAATTTTTTTGTTAAATTCGAGCGTTGAAACAAGTTCTTGAAACCTTCTCTAGCATCTAATCATTGATTCACGAATGAGAACTACCCTAATCTTTTAAATATTCTGGGGGGTCGTGTCTGAGTTCGAATCTACTTGTTACATTTTTTTACTAAGATCTGGTTGTTGTAAGAAACATGAGTCCATGATGTATTCTACTTGTGGTTTGAATCAGTGTCATATCTTGGGAGTATGCTAGAACCCATTGTTTTAAAATCATTTCGTTTTTTTCTGTTCGATAATTGTTAGACGTTGCATCTCCAACCTCAAAGGCCACGCATGTGAAGCCTATTTGTTTGATCATTCTCACTGGTCTATCTGAGTTTGAGCACTAAGTAATTTGTGTGCTTGGTTTATTCTTGAACCAGTGAGTCGACACATAGCTAGCTTTACTTCTAGGCCATAGAAGTTAATGTTCATGTTTCCAGTAATCATTTCTGCCACAGTACTTCTTTGTTCTTTGAAATCAGTTTGTATTTGCTAGTCGAGCATGTTTAAGTTTTTTATCTGAAAGAGGATATCACAAAGTCCCTGATAATGGTTTAATTTCATGTTATAATCAGTGTGATTTGCCTAGAAGAATGTTAACACTATATAATCCAAGATCAAATCTGATAGTAATTAAGTGGTTATTTATAAATTATGTGTCATCAAAGAAAGATACTTTAGATTTAAGTTGACATTGGCATTATAAGGCTAGTGTAGCATGGATTTCCAACTTGATAGTACTTAAGTTGTTGCTGGTATAAGAGTCTTCAGATTTCTACTGTTTTCTAAGTATATGGAACTTCTCTTTGTAATAACTTCTGGTTCAACATTGGCTATCACATAATCTCTTCTCTTCTTTTGAAACTAATAGAGTGTATGCGTTTTCTTTTGGAATCAGTTTCTTGTAACAATACAGTTAGTTTGATGTTTAAATTATTATTGATCTAAAGAAATGCGTTACCTATAGTACTAAGATTAAAGAAGTGTGATTTTGATCCCATAATCCTCCTTCCTCATATTCTATGGTGTGTTAATAATGTATCTTACAGCTCGATTCATGTGATTCTTCGATTGAATTCACCGGAAGACTGGTTGTTTATAGGTTAAAATTAAAAATAAACCAATGATGTAGTTGTGCCAATCATCAAATACGGTGGAGGATATATTGTATAAGATTCCCAAAACTAATTAAATGAAACTTATGCTAAACACCTCCATCAGAATGGAGTTAAACTTCTTCCTCAATATTATATACGTTTATCAACAAATCAGAATCACGATGCTTAATAGACAATTTCAGGTCTCTACTACAGAAGGTTCATATTAGTGATCCATTACAGTTTTCACAAGTGAAGGAATTTAGATCAAATAAATCGTGATGTCTGGTGTCTTTTAATTTAAGATAAAGATGCCTTTGTCAACTCAAACGAGAGAAATAACAGTATGAGTTTGATCAATTTATTTGAAATACACATTTCTGACTCTTCCTCTTCCTCACTCTGTTTTGATTTCAGTTGAGTTAGCAATTTCAGTTGAGTTTGATTTTACTAAGTATAAAACTGGAATTTAACCTTCAATTCTGGTATTGTGATTGCGACTGAAACTTGTCTCCTTTGTTCACTGTTTGGAACATGTTGAGTTCAAGTGTTGCGAAGCTGGTATATATAGAACCTCATTTCAGTTGGACTTGTTTGACTGATCTTCTTTACTGTTACTGGATGTTAACAGAAGAGATGAAAATTATGCCTTGATATTAGTATGAGGGAATAAACTTTTGCTGTTTTGGCTGTTTATATATTAGATTTTTGGTATTACATATGATGTTATTTTAATATTTGCTTATACTGGGGCTTTCCTATTACTCTATGTTAGTATTTGGACGAGAACAAATCGCTGATTCTGAAGATTGATGAGAGCCAGAACTCGGGGAGACTCAGTGAATGTGCAGAGTAAGTATATTTTTTACTTATTTTATTGTAATTGTTTTTGTTTCTTTGAAACTCTTGAGGAAGTAAAGTTTACTTTTTTAAGACTTACTGAAGGCCACTGGTTTTTAAGTAGTGCTATATGTGCTCCAGTGACCACCACCTTTGCCACTGACCTCCAAAATAACACCCCTGAACCGCCTTATCTCGATCTTTAACCCCATCTATCTCTTTCCCTTTGAATGTTCTCAGAACTCTTCGAATCTTTGGAAATAAGTTGCCGGAACCCTAACTCCGGCAGACTTAAACAACCCTACACCAAAAGACCCCCTTTTCCTCTCCTTCACTATTTCCCAATAAAAAGACTTCAAACTTGAAGTCTGAAATCTGAAAGAAAAGAAAAAGGAAACTGGAAAAAGAAAGAAAAAGAAAAGAAAAGAACAAAAAGAAACAAGGGGGAAGCTTAGGAGACATATCCTGCTAAGCTAAGTCCCCTATCCCATTTTTTATTCTGTTTTGAGCATGATTCATGTGTTAATCCTATTTTTCCTTTAATTTCTTTAATTAATTAGTTGCATGTTAGATTAGCTTCTTGTTTGATTAGTTTCTTGTTATAAACTTGTTTCTCTTATTAAACATGCTCTACTAGATTCTCTAATGAAACTGTCTTTTAACACTTGATTAAATATGCTCGAGCTTTTTAGGGTTTTTGTGAGTTTTTAACATGAAATATCCTGAATATATCTTTTATGTCAAATTTGTTATGCTATGCCTAAAATATGAGTTGTGAAGTTGTTTAATTGAAATTCAACCATATTCAAATTTCTCTCTAGGTTTTGGTTAGATGATAAATGATTCTGATTTGTGGCTTTGTGTGCAAATTGATATGAAAAGTTATATTTGTGATATGTTCATGTTATTAGACTACAATTAAGCCTATTATGCTCTAGGGGATATTGGTTATAGCTGTTTTAGATAGTAATTAACAACTGGCTAACTTTGAAAGCATGAAAAGTAGTTTAATTTGGTTAAAATTGAAAATGACATAAAAATGGTTATAATTGAATTAACAATAGAGTAGTCAGTGTTGAAACTGGCCAACTCTGTAAAATTCATAGGTCTAAAGACAATTGGCTAGTTCTGAAAACTAGTTAACTTAGTAATAGACCAGAAAATCTTAAAATGGCTAAATCTGCAAGTCTTAAACTAGCTCTAAGAGGCTATTGAACAATAATGACTAATTTTGCAAAACCGAGTCCAAAATACTGGACTGGCTAAATCTGAAATGGTTAATCCTTAACAAATAAGCAGGCTAATCCTGCAAACCACTTCTAATAAACAATAAATGAAAAGAATACCTCTTAAAAGAGGTTAAAATTGAAAAGAAAACTAAATCCAAATCTGGCTAAGTCATAAAGACTTATAGAATAGTGGCCAGAAGTTAAATAAAGGCATAAAGTTGTATAACAGACCTGGATAAGGTCGGGTAAATAGTAATCAGTAATAAGGGTATAAAAGGAATGAAAAATGGCATAATTGTAGATTTAATAGAGCCTATGAGGATAAATCGGACATTTAGGCCTAGTATTTCTGCAATATTGCACAAAACAAAGGGTATAATAGATAATAGACCCAACAAAATAACCTTAGCAAGTGAGGGTACATTAGTAAAATACCTCAAATAGAACCCAATAGAACCTTCCAGCACATGCTGGAAGGCAATTTTGAATCTGAATTGGGTGTTAAAGTGTAATAAATAAAAGAATTAAGGGGGAGAAATAGGAATAACTTTTTCAAACTCCCCCCCCCCCAAAATTTTTTTTTACCAATTTTATCTATAAATAGGCTTGAATAAAGCCTGAATAAGGGCTGGATTTTTATGAATTCAGAGAATATATTCTGAAAACTAAAATACTAAGAGAATTTTTGTGGGTTTAGTCAAAAGCTTGGTTCTGAAATCTGTAGAAATTCCTTTTTCATCTCTTGGTTTGCTAGGTTTTCTACTGAATTTCTTCTACTGTGCTATTGGAATTATTGCTCTGCTGAATCTGGAATTCTTATTTGATTATTGAATTCGACCGTGTTGCTGTGTTCATTCATCTTCACTGATGTTGATTTGCTGCTGTGATCAATGTGCTTATTCTCTCATATTCACTCCCTTAGACTCATAGAGTTTTACATTGCTGAATCATGTACACAGCTGAACTTTCAACATGTAACTGCAGTGGATCTGAAGTGATTGAATAAAATAAGATGATTTTTCGAGAATTGTTTCTGCATTTACTTTTGTATTTAGAATATAAGTAGTTAAAGTTGTAATTCAGAAGGAAATTATTGTATAATCAGTTCATATGAGGCACGAACATGTGCTAGAAACAATGTAATAGAATAGCAAGTAGAACTAGTGTAGTGATAGTAGTCATAATCACCTAGTTAACTAAAATAGGCTAATATCTAATCTGATTAATCTAATCTAAAATAAGTTCATAACAAGTAGATTAATAACAATATTAGTATGAGTGGCAGTTAGTTTAATTCAATATCTGTTAGTTTGATTTAGAGAGTTGAATAGCAATTAAAGTAGTATAAGTAAAACTGATAATCAAAATATGAAATTGTTAATCACATACTAGAATGAGTTACATACTTAGTTTAACGAATCGATACAATTAATTATCTGAAAGTCACAAGTAATCACAATTAGTATATTGACAAGTAGTTTTGTATTAATGAGTAATAATTCTGTCATTTTTAGCCAATCAATATCCTGTTTCAGCAGTTTAAAATAGTTATTAAAAACATGAAACCAAAAGTAGTCTGTTAATTAGATTTCATTCACATTAGATAGTTAAGGTTTGAAACTGTCATTGTAATCATGTATTGTTATTTCTCCTCATTGAATAAATGTAATTCGAACTTTGCTTTCTTCTAATTCTGAATATTTGTATATATGATGAATTCAAGTTTCTGTTTATTCATTTCAATTTCATTAAGTTTGGGCCTAATAGATAGCGAAGGCCCAGACCTATACCGATGCACAGTTGTGCTTCTGATGGACAACTTCCAGGTGTTCTGGGTTTGTGAGACCCAGTCACATAAATCAACATAGTGAGTATAAGCTCAAATAGTCCAGGCCTATGTAACATAAGAAACAAGGCCTGGCTTGTATTCTGAAAATTAATTAACTAGGGAAAAACCAAATGATAGAGAATATAGTTGTATATATAGGATTAGACTATAAAAATCAAGTGGGATGAGCCTCGCATGAAAACAAAATAGTGGGGCTCCCATATAAACGAATAATTATATAATAGACTCGAGAAGGTTGATAGCGAATTCCACAACCTTTCCAAAAGATTAAAAAGTTGATAGACGATATAGGCGTGATTTAAAAAATATACTTTCCCTAATACGAGTGCACATTTGATGTGACTCAAATCATAAATCTTGGCAAAACCGAAGCGTGTTAAAAGTCACAGGTGTACTGGTTGCGGTGTGACTCGAAATACATTTTCACAACATTGCAATTCGTAAAATATTCAAAGTGAAACATGTACATATTGTTAAAAGGCATATAATAAATCAACTAAAATCAAGAACGACTGTTGAGCGACCGTGCTAAAACAACAAAATCCGGGAGTGCCTAACACCTTCTCCCGGGTTAACAGAATTCCTTATCCGGATTTCTTATTGCGCGGACTGTTAAACGGAGTCAACTTCCTCGGATATGGGATTAACCGGTGACTTGGGACACCATTATTTTCTCAAGTGGCGACTCTGAAATTTTAAATAAAATCCCGAACCGATTGTCCTTTATTTGGAAAAACTCCTTCCTCGTTGTTATTATATCCTTTCCCGGGGTATTTATTGCCACGACCCCAAACATTGCTAAGCCAGCCTGACCAATCAATATCAACAACGGAGCTAGAAGCTCTCTTTAACCCATTTAAGCATTTCAAAATATGAAACAATAGTAATACTTATACCAACAGCGGGGAGACCAAGTCCCAAAATATACTAACTCCCATAGAACGAAGGGTCAAGAGTCATGAGCCTCTACTGAACATGAGTGTATAAAGGTTTACAAGAATACCAAGTGTGGAAAGGAATGTCAATACAAAATTAAAAGATAGTAAGAAGGAATATCGGGTCCTGCGGACTCTGCAGCTACCTCGAATATCCACAAATGTCGCCTCGCACAGCTACTGGATCACTGCTGAGAGGTACTTGGATCTGCACACAAGGTGCAGGGAGTAAAATGAGTACTGCCAGACTCAGGTGGTAATAAACAAGGGTAAGACAGCGCAGATAAGAAATCCTCAATAAAGCACTATGTAAAACTATAATCAGCTACCCTGTCATAGAATCAATATTCACCGTACCTGTACCAACAAATACCAATAAATAGCATAACAGCTAGCAGATGTAGCTAAATGCAATGCAATGCATGACATGACCGCTACGGCGCGTAGCCCGACTCCAATTTTGGGCACCCGTGCTCATTGTGGGGGTTCAGACTCCGGAGGGGCTCCTACAGCCCAAGCACATCTCATAGAGATATTCCTGCAGCGTGCATTCCGATCCAACATATATCTCGCTGCGGCGCGCAACCCGATCCACTACTAGTCGACTAATATGCAGATACAGCCTCGCAGGCTCAAAAGTAGTTTTTGAAAACTCTTTCTTATCATTTTTCAGTTGGAAAACAGTAATATGAAGTTCTAGAGATTGGAATTAGCATAATAACAGAAATAGCTACGGACTAGTATTAAACTAGCATGTCTATATGATAAGACAATTATAACGATCCTCGCGGGATCCAATAACTGGCTCACGGCCTACAAGTATACTCCAACCGCCCAAGAAGGGGGTTCAACGGCTCGAGAATAGCCAATAATACGGTATCAACAGGTCGGACTAATATATAGTCTCCAGTTCATGATCGACCCCGCACTCTCAAGAGTGTGCGTGTCTCGCCGCTATACAGTGTCACAAAGTGGTATACGGGGTTTCGAACCCGCTGGTCATCACCCACATCTATTACTCACCTCAATACGGCGCGACGACTACTCCGCAATGCCCTTGCCACGAGAATCAAGCTCCGCACGCGTAGAATCCGATCAAATACAGTAGAAACACAACAAATTAGGCCAATGGGACGACACCCAATCAATATAACTCAATTTACATCAAAATTCCCAAAGTTGTCAAATCACGACTTTCGGTACACTTCTCGAAAAATTACGAAAGTCACATATTCGGAATCCTCATCTCGATACGAGTCTAGGCATATAAAATTTACCAAAATCGGACTCCATTTGCCCACTCAAATCGGTGTTTTTCTTTAATTTAGGCCTAGGGCTCAAACCCACCTTTAATCTTCCATTTACAGAAATTTAACCCATAATTTCATGTTAAAATGATGTAATTAAGCCACAAAACTTACCTCCAACGAAACCCCGATGATTTCCCAGCAATTTCCCGTCAATTTCTTCTCTTGGAACTCAAAAATGGAGGTTTTGGGTATTAAACCCGCGACTGGTTCTGTTCTGAACTTAAACTCACTGCCAGGCCAATTAACCCTACGCGATCGCAGCCTTTGGCACGCGATCGCGATGCATAAATCCCGGGGCCTGATTTTTCCTCTACGCGATCGCAGCCTTTGGCACGCGATCGCAGTGAACAACAAAAGATCCCTACGCGATCGCAAGTCCAACCACGCGATCGCATTGCATCCGGACTTGACCTTACGCGATCGCGTGAACCCAAACGCGATCGCACTGCATTCCGACATTGACCTACGCGATCGCGGACATCACCACGCGATCGCGATACACCCAAACGCTGCCTTACGCGATCGCATTCAAAACTTCGCGATCGCAGAGAGCAAAAGTTCTCTGCAATTATTGCAGCATAACAACAGTGCCTTTTGGCACAATTTGGTCCGTTTGGTCCGGATTCACCCCGAGGCCCCGGGACCCCAACGAAAACCACCAACATACTCCAAAACACGATACGAACTTGTTCCAATCATAAAAACACCATCCTAAACATCAAAATCACCAATTACACACGGATTCAAGCCTAAATTCCTTAAAACTTTCCGAATCATGCATTCTATCAAAAACCTGACCAAACGACGTCCGAATGACCTGAAATTTTGCAGGCACATCCAAAATCACCTAACGGAGCTACTGCAACTGTCGGAATTCCATTCCGACCCCGGATCAAAATCTCACCTGCCGTTCGGATTTCGCCAAAATTCAACCTTAGCCAATTCAAGCCTATTTCTACACCGGGCCTCCAAATTCAATTCCGATCGCTTCCCCTAAGTCACAAATCACCTCCCGGAACTAACCGAATCATCAAAACCTGATTCCGAGCCCTCTAACCAAATAGTCAACTCCGGGTTGACTTTCCTTATTCAAGTTCCTTCAAAAAGGCTATATGCCTCATTTTCAATCCAATTTACTCCTAACTCACCCGATAGACTCTAACACTGATATAAAATCATAAAACATGTATTTACAACATAACGGGGTGGTAATTCTCGTGACGACGAGCCGGGTCGTCACATTCTCCCCCTCTTAAACAAACGCTCGTCCTCGAGCGGGTCAAGAAACATACCTGAAGTCTCAAACAAGTGAGGATATCTGCTCCGCATCTCCCGCTCGATCTCCCAAGTGGCCTCCTCCACGGGTCGACCTCTCCACTGAACCTTAACCGATGCAATCTCCTTAGACCTCAATTTTCTCACCTGACGTCCCAAAATGGCAATAGGCTCCACATCATAGGATAGATCACCATCAAGCTGAATGGTGCTGAAATCTAATACATGAGACGGATCTCCAATGTACTTCCGGAGCATAGACACATGGAATACTGGATGAACGCTGGATAAGCCGGGCGGCAAGGCCAACTCATATGCCACCTCTCCAACTCTCCTAAGTATCTCAAAAGGACCAATGTACATGGGACTCAACTTTCCTTTCTTCTCAAACCTCATGACACCCTTCATAGGTGAAATCTTCAACAATACTCGTCACCAACCATGAAAGACAACTCTCGAACTCTACGGTCCGCATAACTCTTCTCGACGAGACCGTGCCGTACGAAGCCTCTCTCGGATCAACTTTGCTCTATCCGGAGCATCCCGGACTAACTCGGTCCCTATCAATCTAACCTCACCGGGCTGAAACCATCCCACGGGGGATCTACACCGCCTCGCCATACAATGCCTCATACGAGGCCATCCGAATACTCGACTGATAATCGTTGTTGTAGGCAAACTCGGCAAGTGGTAGGAACTCATCCCACGAACCACCAAAATCAATCACACAAGCTCGTAACATATCCTCCAAGATCTGAATAGTGCGCTCAGACTGTCCGTCTGTCTGGGGGTGAAATGTTGTGCTCAACTCAACCCGCGTACCCATCTCTCGCTGAAATGCTCTCCAAAACTGAGAAGTGAACTGAGTACCCCTGTCGGATATGATAGACACTGGAACTCCATGCAACCGAACAATCTCTCGAATAAAGATCGCCGCCAACCGCTCCGATGAGTAGGTAGTACTAACTGGAATGAAGTGAGCTGACTTGGTCAGTCTATCCACAATCACCCATACGGAATCAAACTTCCTCGCCGTCCGAGGGAGTCCAGTAACAAAGTCCATAGTGACCCTCTCCCATTTCCACTCAGGAATAACAATGCGCTGAAATACACCACCGGGCCTCTAATGCTCGTACTTAACTTGCTGACAGTTGAGGCACCGTGCTACATGTCTGACAATGTCCATTTTCATCTTTCTCCACCAATAGTGCTGTTTCAAATCTTGATACATCTTAGCGGCTCCTGGATGGATAGAATACCGCGAGCTATGGGCCTCCTCCAGAATCAACTCACGAAGGCCATCAACATTGGGCACACATATCCGACCCTGCATCCTCAATATGCCGTCACTATCAATGGTGACATCTCTAGCATCATCATGCTGAACTCTGTCCCTAAGGACAACCAAATGTGGATCATCATACTGGCGCTCACGAATACGATCATATAGAGATGACCGAGATACAACACAAGCCAATACCCTGCTGGGCTCCGAAATATCTAACCTCACTAGCCGATTGGCTAGCACCTGAACATCATAAGTAAATGGCCTCTCCTCAGCTGGAATATATGCCAAGCTCCCCATACTGACCGCCTTTTGGCTCAAAGCATCGGCCACCACATTGGCCTTCCCCGGATGATATAATATAGTAATGTCATAATCTTTCAACAACTCAAGCCATATCCGCTATCTCAAATTAAGGTCTTTCTGTTTGAACAAGTGTTGGAGACTACGATGGTCGGTATACACCTCACAAGACACACCGTACAAATAGTGCCTCCAAATCTTCAAGGCATGAACAATGGCGGCTAGCTCCAAGTCATGAACAGGGATAGTTCTTCTCATGCGGCTTCAACTGCCGAGAAGCATAAGCAATTACCTTTCCTTCCTGCATCAACACACAACCTATCCCCACTCTCGAGGCATCACAATAAACGGTATATGAACCTGAAGCTGATGGCAAGGCTAACACTGGAGCTATGGTCAAAGTTGTCTTGAGCTTTCGAAAGCTCTCCTCGCACTCATCCGACCACATGAATGGTGCACCCTTCTCTATCAATCTGGTCAAAGAAGAAGAAATGGATGAAAATCCCTGAACAAACCGGTGATAATATCCCGCTAAATCATGGAAACTCCGGGTCTCCGTAGCTGAGGACGGTCTAGGCCAACTCTGCACCGCCTCTATCTTTTTCTGATCAACCTGAATACCATCACGAGACACCACATGTCCCAGAAATGCTACGGACTCGAGCCAAAACTCGCACTTGGAGAATTTAGCATATAGCTTCTCCTCCCTCAATCTCTGCAACACAATACTCAAATGCTGAGCATGCTCCTCCCGACTACGGGAGTAGACTAGAATGTCATCAATGAACACAATCACAAATGAATCCAAATAAGGCCCGAACACACTGTTCATCAGATGCATAAATGCTGCTGGGGCGTTGGTCGACCCAAACGACATCACAAGGAACTCATAATGACCATATCGGGTCCTGAATGCAGTCTTCATTATATCCGAGTCCCTGATCTTCAGCTGATGATAGCCTGAACGAAGATCGATCTTAGAAAACACCCTCGCACCCTGTAACTGATCGAACAAATCATCTATGTGCGGTAGAGGGTACTTGTTCTTCACTGTCACTTTGTTCAATTGCCTATAATCAATACACATTCGCATGGAACCATCTTTCTTTTTAACAAATAATGCCGGTGCACCCCACGGACACACACTAGGGCGGATGAAACCCTTATCCAGAAGCTCTTGAAGCTGCTCTTTCAGTTCTTTCTACTCAGCTAGTGCCATCCGATAAGGAGGAATGGATATAGGCTGAGTGCCCGGCACTAAGTCAATGCCCAAATCAATATCCCTGTCCGGCGGCATGCCCGGCAGGTCTGAGGGGAATACATCTGGGAAATCCCTCACAACAGGTACAGAATCAATGCTAGGAGACTCAGCTCCCACATCTCTCACAAAAGCTAAGTACGATAAACACCCTTTTTCAACCATCTTCCGAGCTTTTAGGAACGAAATAACACGGCTAGGGACGAAATCGGTCGAACCCCGCCACTCAATCTGAGAAATACCAGGAATGGCCAACGTAACTGTCTTAGCATGACAATCCAATATAGCATGATACGGAGACAACCAGTCCATACCCAATATAACATCAAAGTCCACCATACCCAACAATAACAAATCTGCCTGGGTCTCCAGACCCACCAATAGATCTAACACAGGATCTATAGACATGATCCACAACAATCGTATCACCCACGGGGGTGGATACATGAAGAGGTAAATCAAGACTACCACGAGTCGCACCCAAATGATGTGCAAAATAAGAGGACACGTAAGAATATGTGGACCCCGGATCAAATAGAACAGAGGCATCTTCGTGACGGACAGAAATGATACCCGTAATCACCTGCATCGGAGGCAACCGCATCACGCCCGTCGTGAAGTGCATAGAACCGTGCTCGGCCTCCACCGGATCTCTCCTCGCCCCGGGGCGACCACGAGAAGACCGACCTCCACCTCTACTAGACCGAGATGGTGCTCGAAGAGGAGGGTCGATCCCTCCGCCGAGTCCCGCCCCTACGTAGTCGAGGGCATCGCCTCCTCACGTGGCCAAACTCACCACACTCGTAACATGCACCGGGCGCCGGAGAAGTAGGTGCTGCACTCGGGGCCGGGAGGGCACTAAGTGATGACCGACCCTGTTGAAACCCCCGTCGACCACGACCATGAGAACCTCCGCTCCGCTCCGGGCGGCCCGAATGAGAAGGACTAGATGAGCGACCTCGGCTCCGCTGGGAATGCCCTCTAGATGGAGCACCACTGAAACTGCCCGAACCACGAGGCCTCTCGGCCTCCCGCTCCTCTCTCTCTCGGCGACGATCCGCCTCAATGGAGCGTGCCATATCGGCAACCTGCTCAAACGATGATGACAGAACTCGCTCGCCGGTCATAAGAATACGGATAGAGTAGTTGAGGCCATCAATGAACCTCCTGATCCTCTCCCTATCGGTGGGGATCATCCATGTGGTATGCCTAGCCAACTGTGTAAATCTGAGCTCATACTGAGTCACAGACATGTCGCCCTGAATCAACCACTCGAACCGGCGACGTAGCTCCTCGCGACGAGACCGAGGTACATATTTCTCTAGAAAGAGAGTAGAGAACTGCTGCCATGTGAGAGGTGCTGCTCTTGCAGGGCCTACGCCTCTCAAACTCCTCCCACCAATCAAATGCGGGACCAGTAAACTGAAATGTAGTAAATGAAACTCCGCCGGACTCAAGAATACCAGCCGTACGCAGCATCTTCTGACACTTATCCAAGAAACCCTGGGCATCCTCGCCCTCAACGCCACTGAAATGGGGTGGCTGAAGTCTACCAAATCTCTCAAGCTGGTGCAGCCGGAGAAATAACTGGTGCAACCACCTGAGCGGGGACCGCCTCTGGCATCTGAAGTCCCTGAATAACCTGCTCAGGTGTGCGAGCTGCAGGGGTCTACTGACCACCCCCTGTCTGAGATGTCGCTGCAGTAGCGATAGCTGAAACTACCTGAGCCAAACCGGAACACACCGATAATATTTGAGCAAGAGTCTCGTGAAGACCAGGAATAGCAATAGATACAGTCTGGCCCTGAACTGGGGCTGCTGGAGCATCAACCACTGGGTGGGGCTGCTCCTGAACTAGTACAACGGGCGGGTCAGCTGGCACTGCCTCAGCCGCCCTACCTCTACCTCTAGCACGATCGCGCCCACGGCCTCTAACAGGTGGCAATGGAGGTCGTCCACCTCGTCCTGATGCTCGCGTTCTCGCCATCTGCGAGAGAATAGAATATAGAAGTTCAGTTCTCGGAACAACAAGATCGCACGACAGAGTTCAAGAAAAGTGAAGTGTTTTCTAAAGGTTCGCAGCCTCCCGAGGATAAGTACAGGCATCCCCGTACCGATCCACAAGACTCTACTAACCGGCTCAAGACTCACGAGGCCTAGTAAACCTAGGCTCTGATACCAACTTGTCACGACCCCAAATCCGGTTGTGATGGTGCTCAGCACATTGCTAAGCCAGCCTGACCAATCAATATCAACAACGGAGCTTGAAGCTCTCTTTAACCCATTTAAGCATTTCAAAATATGAAACAATAGTAATACTTATACCAACAGCGGGGAGACCAAGTCCCAAAATATACTAACTCCCAGAGACCGAAGGGTCAAGAGTCATGAGCCTCTACTGAACGTAAGTGTATAAAGGTTTACAAAAATACCAAGTGCGGAAAGAAATGTCAATACAAAATCAAAAGGCAGTAGGAAGGAATATCGGGTCCTGCGGACTCTGCAGCTACCTCGTATATCCCACAGATGTCGCCTCGCACAGCTACTGGATCACTGCTGAGAGGTACCTGGATCTGCACACAAGGTGCGGGGAGTAAAATGAGTACTGCCAGACTCAGTGGTAATAAACAAGGGTAAGACAGCGCAGATAAGAAATCCGCAATAAAGCACTATGTAAAACTATAATCAGCTACCCTGTCATAGAATCAATATTCACTGTACCTGTACCAACAAATACCAATAAATAGCATAACAGCTAGCAGATGTAGCTAAATACAATGCAATGCATGATATGACCACTACGGCGCGTAGCTCGACTCCAATTTTTGGGTACCCGTGCTCACTGTGGGGGTTCAAACTCCGGAGGGGCTCCAACAGCCCAAGCACATCTCATAGAGATTTACTGCGGTGTGCAGCCCGATACAACATATATATATCTCGCTGCGGCGCGCAGCCCGATCCACTACTAGTCGGCTAATATGCAGATACAGCCTCGCAAGCTCAAAAGTAGTTTTTGAAAACTCTTTTATCATTTTTCAGTTGGAAAATAGTAATATCAAGTTCCAGAGATTGGAATTAGCATAATAACAGAAATAGCTGCGGACTAGTAGTAAACTAGCATGTCTATATGATAAGACAATTATAACGATCCTCGCGGGATCCAATAACCGGCTCACGGCCCACAAGTATACTCAACCGCCCAAGAAGGGGGTTCAACGGCTCGAGAATAGCCAATAATACAGTATCAACAGGTCGGACTAATATATAGTCTCCGGTTCATGATCGACCCCGCACTCTCAAGAGTGTGCGTGTCTCGCCGCTATACAGCCGTCACAAAGTGGTATACCGGGGTTTCGAACCCGCTGGTCATCACCCACATCTATTACTCACCTCAATACGGCGCGACGACTACTCCGCAATGCCCTTGCCACGAGAATCAAGCTCCGCACGCGTAGAATCTGATCAAATACGGTAGAAACACAACAAATTAGGCCAATGGGACAACACCTAATCAATATAACCCAATTTACATCAAAATTCCCAAAGTTGTCAAACCCGACTTTCGGTACGCTTCTCGAAAAATTATGAAAGTCACATATTCGGAATCCTCATCTCGATACGAGTCTAGGCATATAAAATTTACCAAAATCGGACTCCATTTGCTCACTCAAATCAGTGTTTTTCTTTAATTTAGGCCTAGGGCTCAAACCCACCTTTAATCTTCCATTTACAGAAATTTAACCAAGGATTTCATGTTAAAATGATGTAATTAAGCCACAAAACTTACCTCCAACGAAACCCCGATGATTTCCCAGCAATCTCCCGTCAATTTCTTCTCTTGGAACTCAAAAATGGAGGTTTTGGGTATTAAACCCGCGACCGGTTCTGTTCTGAACTTAAACTCACTGCCAGTCAAATCTCTTCATCGCGTTCGCGACGCCTCTCACGCGAACGCAATGCCTTATTCCAGTCCTTCATCGCGAACGCGATCGCAGCCTTTGGCACGCGATCGCAGTGAACAACAGAAGATCCCTACGCGATCGCAACTCCAGCCACGCGATCGCATTGCATCCCGACTTGACCTTACGCGATCGCGTGAACCCAAACGCGATCGCACTGCATTCCGACATTGACCTACGCGATCGCAGACATCACCACGCGATCGCGATACACCCAAACGCTGCCTTATGCGATCGCATTCAAAACTTCGCGATCGCAGAGAGCAAAAATTCTCTGCAATTATTGCAGCAGAACAGCAGTGCCTTTTGGCACACATTGGTCCGTTTGGACCCCCGAATTCATCCCGAGGCCCCCGGGACCCCGACGAAAACCACCAACATACTCCAAAATACGATACGAACTTGTTCCAATCATAAAAACACCATCCTAAACATCAAAATCACCAATTACACACGGATTCAAGCCTAAATTCCTTAAAACTTTCCGAATCACGCATTCTATCAAAAACCCGACCAAATGACGTCCGAATGACCTGAAATTTTGCAGGCACATCCAAAATCACCTAACGGAGCTACTGCAACTGTCGGAATTCCATTCCGACCCCCGGATCAAAATCTCACCTACCGTTCGGATTTCGCCAAATTCAACCTTAGCCAATTCAAGCCTATTTCTACACCGGGCCTCTAAATTCAATTCCGATCGTTCCCCTAAGTCACAAATCACCTCCCGGAACTAACCGAATCATCAGAACCTGATTCCGAGCCCTCTAACCAAATAGTCAACTCCGGGTTGACTTTCCTTATTCAAGTTCCTTCAAAAAGGCTATATGCCTCATTTTCAATCCAATTTACTCCTAACTCACCCGATAGACTCTAACACTGATATAAAATCATAAAACATGTATTTACAACATAACGGGGAGGTAATTCTCGTGACGATGAGCCGGGTCGTCACATTTATAATATTGAGGTATACCTTATTCTCCTAGTCGGGGAAATTAAAAAAGGTAGTAAAAAGGGAGGTGCGACAAGCATCAGCCATGGCCCAAACTTAACACGACGGTTATCTATGTCCGACATTATTAAACAAATTTTTTCCTATCTCAAACGACGTAAAAGCATCAATAGACGATATTCAACTTGTTCATAGCTCAAATTCTCAGCATCCCTCTTACTCAAAGCATTGTTGATCAATTGTTTTTCCATAACTTTCCCAAGTACTGCTTTCGCCATTCGCTTCAAATGCATATTTCCATAAATATCTTCTCCATACGTCAACAATGCTAGTTTGTTCAAATCAACAGTATTCGCTATATACAACCCGTGATCACATAATAACTTCTTAGCATCTCCCTCAACTCCAATACCAACGAACGTGTTGTTCGGGTCACTAAGAAAGTCTATGAGGCTTCGGGGAATGCAATCTCTATGAAGGAGTTGAAATATTAGGCAATGATCGCCAACGCAAAGCTGAAGAGGAGCAGTTGAGTGCTCGTCCTCGTCCTCATCCTCGGGTTTAGAACATGGGAGCCATTTGATATTCAGACTGATAAGGAGCTTGTGGAGTCTACGATGACGTGCGTGCATAGTTTGTAGAATCTAATGATCAACAATTGTTGCTTCTTTGGTGATAGTAACTTCGATTTGGGACTCGTAGAAATGCACAATGTAATTAGCCATATGGCGATAGACAGCATAGTGCACAAGGTATTTCGTGTTCACTTAGGGTTCAAGAAAGAATCGAACCATAAGGAATCTGATATAGACAGAATGAACGACAATGTAATATTGTCAAAAACATGTAATTTCAAGCTCTATATATAAGAGCTTGAACAACAACAACAACAACAACAACCCAGTATATTCCCACAAGGTGGGGTCTGGGGAGGGTAATATGTAGACAGGCCTTACTTCTACCCGAGAGGGCAGATAGGCTGTTTCCAATCGACCCTCGGCGTAGGGAAAAGAAAGGCAAACAAAAACAAAAATAAAAACAAAAAACAAAAACCGCATTAGTTACTCCAGCATACATCGCATAAAAATTATCTAAACATAAGAGGCATACGTACCATAAATAAGCAGGCATGCAATGATATTAAAACAGTAACTACCAGAAATGACTACCATAAGAGAACACAAAGTAATCATCTATGGGCGGCCCTGCCATGCCTCACCCACCCCGGAAAAGGAGTACGAAAAATCTAGAAGCCTCTATCCTACAACCCTGATACTAGACCTCCAGACTTTCCTATCAGGGGTCATGTCCTCGGAAATCCGCATCTTGGCCATGTCCCGTCTAATTACCTCTCCCCAGTATCTCTTAGGCCTCCCTCTGCCTCGCCTCACACCGACCACCGCTAGCCGCTCACAACTCCTCACCGGGGCATCGGAGCTTCTCCTCCGCACATGCCCGAACCACCGAAGTCTCGCCTCTCGCATCTTCTCATCCACTGGGGCCACCCCCACCTTCTCCCGAATAACTTCGTTCCTAATCTTATCTAACCCGGTGAGCCCGCACATCCACCTAAGCATCCTCATCTCCGCAACCATCATCCTCTGAACATGAGATTTCTTCACCGGCCAACACTCCGTCCCATACAGCATGGCATGTCTAACCACAGCTCTATAAAACTTCCCCTTGAGTTTCTGTGGCACTTTCTTATCACACAAGACTCCTGATGCAAGCCTCCACTTCGACCACCCCGCCGCTATACGGTGAGTGACATCCCCGTCTATCTCCCCGTCCCCCTGGATCACCGATCCAAGGTATCTGAAACTATCCTTCTTGGCTATGGCCTGAGATCCAATCATCACGCTCCCTCCCACTTCGCTCGACTCAGCGCTAAACCTGCACTCTAGATATTCTGTCTTAGACCTGCTTAGTTTGAACCTCTTAGACTCGAGAGTCTGTCTCCATACCTCTAGCCTCTCGTTAACACCGGCCCTCGTCTCGTCTACCAGGACTATGTCATCAACAAATAGCATACACCAAGGTACATCCCCTTGAATATGCCGCGTCAAAGCATCCATCACCAAGGCAAACAAGAGGGGGCTAAGCGCGGATCCTTGATGGAGCCCCATAACCACCGGGAAATGGTCTGAGTCGCCACCCACTGTCCTGACCCTGGACTTAGCTCCATCGTACATGTCATTGATTACTCTGATGTAGGCTTCCGGCACGCTCTTAGCCTCCAGGCACCTCCATAGTACCTCCCTAGGGACCTTGTCATACGCCTTCTCCAAGTCGATAAATACCATGTGCAGGTCCTTCTTCATATCCCTGAACTGTTCCACCAATCTCCTGACAAGGTGGATAGCTTCTGTAGTAGACCGGCCCAGCATAAAACCGAACTGGTTCACGGAAATAGATGCCGACTCCCTCACCCTGGCCTCGATCACCCGCTCCCAGACCTTCATGGTGTGGCTTATTAATTTGATGCCCCTATAGTTGTTGCAACACTGGATATCCCCTTTGTTCTTATACAAGGGCACCACTGTACTCCACCTCCACTCCTCCGGCATCCTTTTGGACCCGAAGATCGCATTGAACAACCTGGTGAGCCACTCCACTCCTGGCTTACCCATGCATTTCCAAAACTCCACCGGGATTTCGTTTGGCCCGGTCTCTCGACCTCTACTCATCCTACGCAGAGCCCCCACGACCTCTTCCACCCTAATACGCCTACGGTGCCCTAAGTCTTTATGACGCTCTGAATGCCCCAGCTCCCCTATTTCTATGTTTTGGTCCCCCTCCTTGTTGAGAAGGTCTCGGAAGTACGCCTGCCATCTCTATTTGACTTGAAACTCCCCCATCAGGACTCTACCATCCTCATCCTTGATGCACCTAACCTGGTCCAGGTCCCGCGCCTTCCTTTCCCTTACTTTGGCTAACCGGAATAACTTCTTGTCCCCGCCTTTCTCTCGCACTGGATATATAAGAGCTTGAAATGACCTGAATATAGTGGGATTGGGGGCTTCCCTATTTGAGCATTTCCTAGTTGATTTTGGTTTTAGTATTGGAAAACCAACTTTCCAATTACCTTTCCGTTTCAAATAAACAAGAAAAACCAATTTCCTATTTCTCCGACTAAATTCCATATAATAGTACATATTACCTTTCGTTAAAACAAAATTTTAATAAGCTACAACTCGAATAAACAAAATCCCTTCAAATTTTTAAAACTATCGCTATATTATGTACCAATCAAAATTTCCTGTAATATCAAGTCCCTTTACAATATTTCCTCACTTTTAGTACGTAAATAATTAACATGTTTAGTTGTCCAATAAGAACGCCCTCCTTCCATTCTCTTTTATAATTACATTTGATCAGATATACAATTTAAGACATTAATTTTAGAGCAAAATTCATTTCTAGCCATCCGCTAGAAAGTAATATCATCCGGTAGCCATAAACTTTGGAAACTAAAATTCGCTAGCCATCCGCTTTCCAGTGAAACTAAAATCTGTCTAAATCAAGTAAAAATCTGAGAAAAGAATCAGACGTGTATGACAAAATATTTTATTTATAAACAGTTGCTAAGCAATACTATAATCAATTTAATTATTTTCAAAAGATAAGAGAGTTTGAATTCAACTGTCTATAACTTTAATAATATTGTTTAGCAGTCTATTTAATGTACTTAATGTTTTGCAAGACCAAGACAGATCAAAAATAACTGGTAAGTTTGACAACACTACAAAAGTCTAAAAAGAACGCATTTTTTTAATTTGCATTCAAATTGCTGACTTTTTCAATCATTTCATTTTTTTTAAAAGATAAGCTTACATAGTCTTCAATTGCATTACTTATAGCAAATCATATTAATGCAAATCATATTACTTATATCTAATTGTTTTAAGTGTGTTGGTGAAGTTATTTTCATGACAAAAATTTGTTTAGTTTTTTTTATTGCAAAAAATTATTTAATGCATTTTAATGTGATTCTTAGGTAAATTTGTTACTTTTACATTATAAATAATAATTGAATAACACATGTTAAAATTTTAATACGGTACTAAAACACTTATTTTCGGGATAATTTAATTAAATGACCTTGCAAATTTATAAAGAAAGAATATGCCAACTGTAAATGGATGTTTAGCTGGCCGCATAAAAATGTATGCCTTAAACTCATATTTTTTTGTGTTAAAATTGTAAAGTCTTATCATAGACAAAGAGCACTGTAGAGAATTTAACCACTTTCTAAGAAGGGTGTTAGCATTTCGAAAATATATATAAAATAGATGTAACTATACAAAAAATATACAAAATAGATGTAACTATACAAAAAATATACAAAATAGATTGTCACTATACAAAAAATATACAAAATAGATGTTACTATACAAAATATATACAAAACAACTGTCACTATACAAAAATACATGATACACTCCAAAATATTAGAAAATACACATTATACACAATTTTTATATTTTTTTAGACAGATTATACATTCACGATACAGGTTGTATTTGGGATACACAAATATATACATTTTAGATACACAAGCGCAGTTGAGATAGGCTCAATGTACACCAATGATACACTATCGAACTTAGGATACAATATTTATACATTACAAAAAATAATTTATCCATTGCGCTAGGTAGGGATCGAACCTGCGACCATTTGCTTAGGAAATAGGCGCCCTACCCACTGAGCTACAAGCGCTTGTGTTGTCATAATCATTCTGTTTGGCTAGTATATGCAATATGTTTGGGCCGAATGGCCATTTTTTGAAAGTGGGTCAAAATATGGGCTATTAAAATTTTGAGGGGCTATAGAGGGTAGTTTTCTCTTAATTTTACACAAGGGTAAATTTCACATATCAACAACTGAGATTCCTACTTTTCAATTTTATAGCCCATATTTTAATTTACAACTAACTAACCTAAAAATAATAGGCTAAGATTCTACATCCAACTACAATAAATTCTCAAAATTACTATTTCATTTTTAAAAAGATTGCTCAAACTTTTAAATTAATTTTCGAATCAGCAATTATAACTCAAATATTAGTTCAACAAACCAAATCCATTTAAATGGTGAAAAATAAATTTTAACAAGCTTAAATATGTGGGTTTAGATTCCGAATTTGATTTTGTGAGAAATTTGGAGTGGGTGTTATTTAGAATTGTTAGAAATAGTATGAGTAGGTTGTATATAAAATTTGAAGTCATTTAATGGAGATTTGAACTATTTTGAACATGAATTGTAACTGAATATCGTGAAAGAAGTTCGTCTACAGACGTCTGTATAAAAATGTATAATAGTGTATAAGATGTGTTTATATATACGTATACACTATTATACAAGATTATACATAATTATACAAAAAACTGATTGCGTCTTCTTCCTTGCGTTTTTTCTAAAATTTAACTCAAATCTTGTTCAAATCTACTCAAAATCACTTCAAATTGAAAGTTTGAACTCCTTATGATATTTCCAATCAATTAGAACAACACCAAACCGAAAAAACTAACAAACTCAAAAAATCCAATTTTCAAAAGCAAAGCTTTAAATAGCCTTCAATGGTGAACTTCTACTCTTCAATTTTTTTACATTGCAATCAGATGACACATGGGAGAAGCAATAATAGCAGATGGCCCCTTGAATCATATGTAGAAGGAGTGAGAAGAAAAGAGAGTGAATGCAATGTTTGTGATAACACGAATTTAATTCTATAAATTTTGAATTTGCTAGTGCTTTCAAAATATTTATAATATGGGCTAGGTAATGTAAAACTTAAAAATATGGGCTATTTTTTGTTATGGTGTGATGTCAAGTGTATTTTCTTGTAATGTTTTCTTTACACAACCACGAAAGATATTAAATTAATAGCTAAAAATATTAATATGATAGAAAAACATCACAATTAAGTTTAGAAGCTAAATATTTTAATACTTCGAATTTTTAAAAGTTACATAAACATTTTTTAAGACTTAAAATGAGTTCCAAAAAGTGAAAAAGTATTAACAAAAGAGAATATATTAACAATTAAAATAGGAGTAAATATATAAATACGGGTTTTTTTCCTTATTGTACCATATATGAAACTTTATTACCAAATATGTGCATTGTTTGTTAATTACCCGCCTAGTCCATGTTTTGCCAACAAATTTTATACCATTCGACTATTAGACATTAAAAGAGCGGAATATTCTCTAAAATTAAGGAGATAATCTTGGTGTTAATTGATTCTACATTAAATTAAATTTAATTTTTAAAAAGGGAAAGGAGATTTCTCATCTGCGTATTTTTTTGCAAAACTACAATTCAAATTATCGAAAAAAAAATGAACGGACATATACTAAACTACGAAAAGATTCAACTATTAACAACTTCGAAGATTTGAAATCAAATTGTAGAAATTAAATTAATAGCTAAAAATATTAATATGATAGAAAAGCATCACAATTAAGTATTAAAATATTTAGCTTCTAAACTTAATTGTGATGCTTTTCTATCATATTTATATTTTTAGCTATTAATTTAATATCTTTCGTGGTTGTGTAAAGAAACAATTACAAGAAAATACACTTGACATCACACCGTAACAAAAAATAGCCCATATTTTTAAGTTTTACATTACCTAGCCCATATTTTTGTAATTTTTTCTTTACACAACCACGAAAGATATTAAATTAATAGCTAAAAATATTAATATGATAGAAAAGCATCACAATTAAGTTTAGAAGCTAAATATTTTAATACTTCGAATTTTTAAAAGATACATAAACATTTTTTAAGACTTAAAATGAGTTCCAAAAAGTGAAAAAGTATTAACAAAAGATAATATATTAACAATTAAAATAGGAGTAAATATATAAATACGGGTTTTTTTTCCTTATTGTACCATATATGAAACTTTATTACCAAAAATGTGCATTGTTTGTTAATTACCCGCCTAGTCCACGTTTCGCCAACAAATTTTATACCATTCGACTATTAGACATTAAAAGAGCGGAATATTCTCTAAAATTAAGGAGATAATCTTGGTGTTAATTGATTCTATATTAAATTAAATTTAATTTTTAAAAAGGGAAAGGAGATTTTTCATCTGCGTATTTTTTTGCAAAACTACAATTCAAATTATCGAAAAAAAATGAACGGACATATACTAAACTACGAAAAGATTCAACTACTAACAACTTCGAAGATTTGAAATCAAATTGTAGAAATTCAAATCTGTTCTTCATCGTTTCTTCTATCAAATTGTCGCTCGTATATATCTCTTCTTCATCTTTTTTTCTCCCAATCTAGAAATTCAAAAAATATCATCAACAACAACAACAAATAATGTCCAAAATCACAATTATGCTACAATTTAATGACAATTGGGATAACTATGTCAGATTTAGTGATTTTGAAGTTGGTGCAGTTGTGGTAGATGAGAATGTAGGTTTGTGTAATTCGAAAATGCTTAGAATTTTAGTTTTATGATATTATCTACAAATTTACTACATATATCTACAATTTGACTACAAGTTCTTTATTTAGCGCAGAAAAAATATATTTTAATATACAATATCTCCAGATTTTAGATAAATTATAGGCAAATTGTAGTTTACTTGTAGTCTGTAGTTAATTTGTAAAAAAAATTATAGATAAAATGTAGATATATTGTAGATACTATATTTTTAATATTGTAAATTTTCTTTCTTTGTGTTGTTCTGAAAATGTAGGTGAGGGCTTCAACATATCATATACATATTGCGTCGGATGATATGAAGCGGTACATTGTGTGTCTAGAAAATAAGAAATGTAGTTGTGGCCAATTCCAACTTGAAGAACTTTCATGTGTAAATTATTTTCAGATTGTAGTTATAATGTAAGGTTAAATGTAGTTGATTTGTAGTTTTTGTAAAGTTTTGTAGACAATTTGCAAATTAATTGTGGATAACACATTTCTACGATTGGAGTTTTTATTTCTTATTTTTTGTTGTGTAACTTATATTCAACTAATAATTATAGACAAATATTACATAGAATATTTTTAGCGGTGTAATTTATATTCAAGTGACACTTATATACAAATATTTTATAGAAATTGGAGGCAAACATCTAAAAAGTATGATAAAAAGTTACAAAATTTATATACAATAACTACATTGAGTCTTCATACAATGTAGATAGTCTGAAGATTATTGGCGAAAAATATTTACGTCAAGGATTAAGGCGAGAGAGATGCAAGCAGAAAATTGACAAGGGGAGGTAAGCTGGAGGTAGTGAAGGTAAAATGTGGGGGTGTGGGTGGGAGGAGAGAGTGGCGGGTAAAGGTAAATGTGAGAATATACGCTTCTAATTTAACGCTTAATATAAATAAAATATTAATTATATCCCTAATTTGAATTATGGTATATAAATTAGCATTCTCCCTAATTTAAATTATGGTATATAAAGAAAGAATTACAAAAAAATACACATGACTTCACACCATAACAAAAAATGGCCAATGTTTTTAAGTTTTATCCTACCTAGCCCACATTGTACATATTTTGAAAGAACTTGCAAATTTAAAATTTGTGTTCTTACAACTATTGCTTCTAAAGCCATGGAGTTAATTCTTTGTTCTCACAACCATTACTTTCTCTCTCTTCTTCTCACATCTTCTACATATGATTTAAGGGGTCGTATATTTTCTGCTTATCCTAAGAAAATTGAAGAGTAGAAGTCCACCATTGAAGACCATTCAAAGATTTGATTTTGAAATTGTTTTTTTTTTTGAATTTGTTAGTTGTTTGGATTAGATGTTGTTCTAATTGATTGAGAATATCAAAAGGAGTTTAAAATTTAAATTTGAAGTGATTTGGAGTAGATTTGGGCAAGATTTAAGTTAAACTTCAGAAAAAACGCAAGGAAGAAGACGAAGTTAGTTTTTTTGTATAATTATGTATAATCATGTATAATAGTGTATATGAGTGTATAAACACATATTATACACCTTTATGCTATACACATATTATACACCTTTATACAAGCATCTTTAGACAAACATTTTACGATTTTCAGTTGTAATTTTTGTTCTAAACCAATCCAAATCTCCATTAAATGACTTTAAATTGTATATACAACCTTCTTATACTATTTCTAACAAGTCTAAATGACACTCACTCCAAATTTCTCGCAAAATCAAATTTGAAATTTAAACCCACATATTTAAGCTTGTTAAAAATCTAATTTTCACCACCCAAATAAATTTGATTTGTTAAATTAATATTTGAGTCACAATTACTATTTAAAAATTAATTTAGAAATTTGACGAATCTTTTTTAAAAGTTAAATAGTGATTTAAGAACCTATTAAAGTTGGATGTTGAATCTTAGCACATTATGTTTTGGATTAGTTGATTGTAAATTAAAATATGTGCTATAAAATTAAAAAATGTGAACCTTAAAATTCCTATAAATACTAAAGCCATATTAATACTGCAAATATCAATTTACCGCGTGATGCATAATGGACCAGAGTAACGGAGAACGCCGTAGAAGCCAGCCGGAATATCACCGGAACCCTCATTCTGCGACGCCGAATTGGCCTTCCGACGAGACCATCTCTCGTAACGGCGACAATAATAGAAAAAACTTTCCCGGCGATGGCAACCACTACAATCGCCGCCGCCACCACCACCACCACCACCACCAAAACCCTAATTCCGAGCAGAATTTCGGTGGTTCTCCGCCTCTTTCAGCTCGTAAGAGACCTTACAATCAATCAACATCTGGTACGAAGCATTATTCTCCCGCTCCTAATTAGCAATCCCGAGAAAGAAATCACCTGGTTCATATTTGTCTGGCACTTTTGCTTATTTAAGAATAAATTTGACTAGCTTTTTAGAGACTTGATTATTTCATTTTAATTTTTTTTTTAAATGAGTTTGAGTTAAAAATAAAAAGAGTTTAAGTTGTGTATATGTACCGATAGTGAGATCTAACCTGATTTATTAGCTTACGTGCATAATTTACCGTTTAATGCTTATTAAATGGAGTTAGCTGCAATTACCTTTTAAGCTACATGGTTGTGTACAAAATCTTTACATAGTCAGTTCATAGAACTTTAAACTCAATTACTTTGTTTTGGAAATTATAGAAAAGAGTATTCTAAGTTAACTGGTAGAAAGATGCATTTTTAAATATTGAGGTGTAAAGATTTACACCATCCATGCAATTTAACCTGTTTTAGTTGGTTATGATGATTTAGTATAGGTTATCAACTAATGCTTATCAATTGATTGCATGGAAAATCTTTAGTGCATAGAACTTAAACTCAATTAAAATTTGGATATTTTGGAAACTATAGAAAAGAGATTGTCAGTCAAAATTCTCCTTGGGTAATATTGGGGGAAGGATACATTCCAAAATGTTGGTAAAAGTTTGTTAGTTGAATCCCTGGAAGCAAAAGAGCCAAACGTTGAGCATGTTGTATTTTACTGAGTGTTTATCAGCTGTAGCAGTATTTCACTAGCATGACTTTCTGAATTTGGAAAACCTTTTAGACTCTCAGGTTCGTTTTGGATCTGTGAAACTCTATGTTGTAGGAGTACCAAGACCAGCTGAAGAAGAAGACGTAAGTGTCTGTAATTAAGTATTTTGAATAATTATATCTTTTTTCCTTGTTATGTTTTGTGTTGTTTTTTTATGATGGTGGTGTCCGTGTCAGCTTGTACACACTTCAAGTATTCCACTGAATTACCTCCCACTAGCACAGATACCGCTAAATTTTGCCCACCAAAGCTTAGGAAGATGGGAAGAAATCCCAGTGTTTCCACTGCCTCCTCTGAGATTTGAACATGAGATCTCATAGTTTTCCTCCCACTTTGTTGATCACCGAGCCATAAAAACCTAGTGTTTTGTTGGCACTTAGTTGTACCGACAAAGTGGACTTCTGCTCACTATGAGTTATGCTTAAGAGTGGAACTTGAGGCTTTTAAGAGCTTAGATATAATAACCAACGAGAACTACTACTATTAGCCTCAACCTCAAAGTAGTTGAGGTCGGCCATATAAAGCCTCTATATCTATATCCATCTTCATCTAAAAAGAAAGCCTTTACATCCATTCTGCTTCAATTAGCTAGGCACTCGTTCCAGTTCTAATAATTGATTTTTTGAGACCTTCTTAAATGTCTTATAAATCTAGAGATTCTAGAAATCTCACAGGTAACCTACAATGACATGGAAATCTCTGACCAAATGCGAAAAAACGCAAGGAGAATATCATAGTTAATGTTGGTTTACTAATGTGGTATTTATTGAGACAATGGATCATTCTACGGCTCTACCCGAGGCATATACACACCTTGCCCATACGTGTTTTAAAGTAACTTGGTGTTTATTAATTAAAGTTTTTGTTACTGAAGAAAAATTGTACCACCGACGATTAAATGTTAATTGGTGTTTATTAATGGAAGTTTTTGTTATTTTAGAAAAATTGTACCACCAACGATTAAATGTTAATCAATCTAGTTGGTATCACCTATATTAAAACTTTGCCCCCATTTGCATCTATGTATGGTGAAATATTGTTGGTTAGTAGTTATATATGAAAAGCGACTCATGGTTTTCGATCTAACAACCAACCGGCAGAGTACATAGGTGATGTATATTCCAGTAATTTTAGCAACATACTGTGGTCATTGCATCTACTAAGATTAGGCTACTACTTTGAGTTAAGTTCATGCTGTCTTCCTTTTGTCAAAGGTCCATTTTTTAAATATTTGTTTTGGATATCAATTAGCTATTTTCTTTTTTGCCTCAAAACTTATTAAATTGTAAATAAGTTGCGATATCACAAAACAACTTGGTGAAGTTGAGTATACTCCTCTATCTTTGTAATTTCTTGGTGTCCTATATTTTACATAGATACTTTATTTGTCTTGAATTAAATGGATATGTTATGGACCATATGGTATCCATGGTATTCAACTAAAATCAATCAACTACACCTCAGTCCCAAACTATGTGCAGAAAACCAACAGATAGTCTCATCCCTGTTGGAAGAATGGGTTAACCACTTGCTTTTGTCCAGCTTCAATGAGGGTCTTTTCCTTGTCCAATTGTAACGACCCGGCCGGTCGTTTTTGAAAATTTACGCCCCGATCCCAATTAACTGTTTCCCCTAAGTTCATTTCTGCTATTGTGGTTTGCTGGGAGGTTCGGTTCTAGAATTTGGAGTGTTTTGGAACACTTAGTCCCTAAATGGGAGCTTTATAGTTGAGAAATGGTCCGTATTCGGAACAGTGTTAAGATGACTTCGGAACGGAAATCAGATGGTTCCATTAGCTCCGTTAGGTGATTTCGGGGTTGGGAGCGTGTTCGGAATGTATTTTGGAGGTCTGTGGCTCATTTAGGCTTGAAATGCCGAAGTTTGGAATTTTTGGAAATCCGATCGATAGGAGAGATTTTGATCCGGGAGTCGGAATGGATTTCCGATAGTTGCAGTAGCTTCGTTAGGTGATTTTGGATATGTCTGCAAATTTTCAGGTCATTCGGACATCGTTTGGTCGGGTTTTTGATAGTATGTAGGTTTCAGAAGTTTTAGTTGAAACTTATGTTTGAATCCGCCATAATTGGATGATTTGTCTGTTTAATGATATGTTTTTATTATTGGAACAAGTTCGTATCGTGATTTGGAGTAGGTTGGTGGTTTTGGTTGAAGTCCCGGGGTTCTCGGGGGTGTTTCCGCGGGTCAAACGGACCATTTCTAGTTGAAGAATAGGTCAATTTTGCTGTCATAAGTGTTGCAGACGGTTGCTCTATGCGATCGCAATGGGCTGATGCGATCGCATAGAAGGTTTGGGAGGAGACGAAATTTTTGTTCTATGCGATCGCGGAAAGTGCTATGCGATCGCATAGCTTAGGATGGCTGTGCTCTGCGATCGCTGATGGGACAATGCGATCGCATAGTGTAAAGAGTAGGGGTCCCTGGTCCTTTAGTTTGTTCTATGCGATCGCGTAGCTGGGAGTGCGATCGCATAGTGTTGTTACGCTAAAGCAATGCGATCGCAGAGCTAAGTGTACGATCGCATAGTGTAAAGTGGTGGGCTGGAAAGTTTGTTCTATGCGATCGCAATAGATGTGATGCGATCGCATAGAGTAAATCACTGGGCAGATAGAACCAATTATAATAATTTCATCCGCGAGGGTTTCACCATTTTTACAAAAACTCAAGCTAGAGAGCTCGGTTTTGAGGGATTTTTCGAGCGCTTTTCAGAGATAATTGTTGGGCAACGATTTCTTACTCCCTTGTCATCACTATTCACTAATCTAAACTCAATTTCTTCCTTTAATTTCGGATTTGGGGTGTAAAATTGGGATAGTTTCATAGAAGAAACTTTGATGATTTGGAGGGGCAAACGAACTCCGATTTCGATAAATTTTATATGGTTAGACTCGTGAGAGTACGAGGGTTCTGAAAACGTAAAAATATTTCGATTCCGAGCCGATGGCTGCAGGGGTATTTTGGTCATTTCATCCACTTCGCGCCGTAGCTTTAATTTTATCATTGTAATTAGTTACTTGCGATGTTATTTACACTGTGAAATTGGTTTGACTAGATTCCGGCCACTCGGAGTCGGATACTCGTGGCAAGGAGCCGCTGTTATCTTATCTTTTCTTTCATGAAAGTGTATATTCTGCATTGTGTTAGGCTTACCTAGTCGCGAAGACTGGGTACCGTCATGACATGTCCACGATTCGTGAACTAGGGTCGTGACACCAGTGATCAAGTAACTTCCCATTTTTCTGGGATGTTTTACTATTTGAAATTTCATCACTCAAGTCCTTGCAGATTCCATGTTTGACTATGTTCATCATCTGGGCATTTCGAAAGTATTCCTACATATTAACACATGCCTCTTTCAATTCAGGTTCGTTCTGTTTTTGCTGAACATGGGAATATTATTGAGGTTGTTCGGCTCAAGGATAAATCCACTGGTTTGAGGAAAGGTAGAGGAATGTGGTAATTGTTGCCGTTGCCAGGCCATCTGGTAGTGTACTTGTTATAGTTTACGGTGATGGTGTTGCTTTATCAATTGTCATGCAATCTGCACTGGGTTATGTATCCGTAAAGCAATTCAATGAATTTAAATTACTCTGGATCATTTAAAAGACCAGGATTTAATCTTATTCCTCCTCCTTGCTATTTTCTGCTTTTGACATTCACTATATTCTCGGCACATGTATCATCCTAGAAGTATAATATGATCTTTTTGACAAGTATAGACGTCAGATAAAATGAATAACGTATTTACACTGCAGAATGCTGTTTTGTGAAGTATAGCACGTTAGATGAAGCTGATAGGGCGATTGGAGCATTCCATGGTCGATATACTTTCCCTGGGGCGAGTTTCCTTCTCAGTTGTGAAGTTAAAATCATTTATCCTCTCAAGACATTATTGATCTCCTCTTACTCGGTTTGTATATATTTCTTGCTTGCAGGGTGAGGTTCCCTTAATAATTAGGTATGCTGATGGGGAACGAGAACGTCTTGGTAATTGTTTTGTTGTCTCACTGTTCAAATTTTAGATAATATAGGTCTAATACCAAACACGAGGATCATGAATAAAGCTCCCACCCTTGCGAAGTCCTTTTCCGTAGCAACTTGAGTTATCATAAGCTTAACTAAACCAAATTCGCCCCCTTTTACTATCTATGTTGTCCATCACTCACTCCCCACCAAGGCAGTATGTAAAAGTTGACAAGCTTCTCTGTAATCCATGTACGATTGAAGTTATATTTTCCAGGAAAACACATTAGTCAAGATCAGGCTATATAGTAAACAATTTTAAGAAAAATACTCACAAGGCTAAGGGACCTAGGGTATTTTGACCAGCTACCTAAACTTTTGAAATCTGAGGTAATGAAAATGGAATTCAAGAACTACATCTTTCTGGTCACAGAGAAACATTTACGTATTACATGACAAAGAGGTAAGTGTTTTGATAATTTGTTACGTTTGATAGATGAAACAAATGATTATTTGCAAGTGGCTCCATCTGTTCATAGATCTGTTGGTACTGCTGGTGGAAACTGCATTTTGTAAGGGTTTGAATTTCTGAACAGAATCCAGGGAATGAGTATTTCAAAATAATATTTTTGATGAATTGACATGGAGTATTTTCTCAAGTGTATACAGTCTGAATTTTCAGTTATCTCCTTTGCCCCTCTAGAATTCTAGGTGTTTATTTGCATTATGTTGTTATTTCTATCCGCTTTTACCTCTTTTCTCTCTCATTGTAGGAGGCTTGGGTGAACACAATCACAAACTTTATGTTGGTGGTCTGAGGAAACAAGTTTCCAAAAGAGAAGTTGAGCTTGTATGCTCCACATATATGTGTTTAAGCCAAGACACGCAGATTCTATCTTCCCTTTTTGCTCCTTCCTTTTTCACCGTTACTCTTTGTCCAATTTGTGCATTCTGTATACATATGCAAAGAATCTGCATGTTGACGTTCTAATATTTTCATGCTATATTTTACGTACTGGGCACAAATTCTAGCTTTTTTGTTCTTAGTGCTATTGGATAAAAAGAAATATGTAGCAAATAATTCTGCAGTGATGTCATGGTTATAGGTTTATCAATTATAATTTTCATTTAATGGATATATGTGATAAACATTAATCCTTGGTCCGTTCAACTTTACCTGACACATTTTTCGATCTAGGGTGTAGTAACACTTCATGAACTATGTCAAATAACAAGCTTTATTCAGTTCTCATGTTTGAAAGACAAATTCATATCATAATATCATGTACCATTAGTTAATGATTATTTCTTTATCTCTATATTATATAAAATCCAACTAAATCCTCAACCTATATACATGGTCAAATTAAGTAACAGATAAGAGGCCGAGGGGCAATTTGTTTCACTTTTGAGCCAATGGAAAAGTTCTGAGTTTGGATTCACGCCTTTGGTGGCAGGTATTTTCTCCATATGGAGTTGTTGAAGAAGTTTTTTTCTTGCTTGATGAACAAAAACAACGCCGTGGTATGTAACAGCAACTCTCTTCTTTCTCTTTCTCTCTGTTCTCTCTCATTATTTTTTTTTACATTTAGCATGCAGGGGCGTTTGCATTTGGTAACAGTTTGCAAAGATGCTCTGTCACTGAACCTAGTTTAAGACATATATCCCTGTCGCTATGGCTTCTTCTCTAGTTGCTGCCAACAGTTCAGCTGGTTGCATGTTCTCAATTTTACCTAGGGTGTTAAGTGGGCGAGTTGGTTGAATTTAGGCAGGTCAAAATGGGTTAAATCAAAAAAATGGATGGGTCATTAGCCCGCCTAAATGTTACTTGGGCTGAGATGAGTTTAGGTCAAGATTTGGCTAAACAATAGGTTATAGCCCAATCCATCCACAAAGTTTCAATTACTTTGTTTATTTTCTTATAATTTGTTGTGACCAAATAAAGTTTATTATTGTTATTATTATTATGGCTATATTTTATGTTATTTTCAAATTTATTGTTCTGGCTATATCAAACAAAAGTTTCTAAAATATTTTTACAAGTTCTCTTATAGGTCTATTTAGGCTTTAGTCCAAATCAGCCAAGCTTATCAGCTGACTTGGGTTGTGCCCAAATTGGCCCACAATGAAGATATGCCCAGCCCATCCCGTCCAGACTTGCGTGGGTCATGTTTTCATGAGCTAATTTTGCCACCCAATTTTTACCAATCAAGTGCACTGCTTCTGGACATGTTTGAATAGTGTAATTGCATTTGCTATATTTGGTGCTCATGCTTATTGTTCTGCTACCTGTACGTAAAATTGATTTGTGCTGACCTACTTCTGGATTGTCTATACATGCTCTGGTTTCTTAACTATTTCTTCTTGGCGTTGATATTATTCCTGCCTTGAAGGAAGTGCTTTTGTCAGTTTTGCTAGTAAGGACATGGCGGTTGCGGCAATGAATGCACTACATGGTACCTATGTAACAACGAATGTAAGCCCATGTATTAATATATATTTATGGTCCAATCTGAAACCAATCTCCTTTCTCCCATTCTCTTGTGGTTCATGTCTGAAACCAAATTTCCTTTCTCCCATTCCCTTGTGGTTCAGGTCTGTCATCAGCCGTTGATTGTTCGATTTGCGGATCCGAAGAAGCCCAAGGTGGGCGAGACGAGGTGTGTATCCGTCCATGAAATTTTACTCTTCCCTTTATCTTTGTATGGATCAACCATTGCTAGTTTTGGAGTACCACTTTCTGTTGGATGAGTCAAATACTCTTTCCAAATAAACAAATAGTTATTTTGGATGAAAAAGTTGAACACAAATTGAAGAAACTAGAATGGAGCTGATATTCTTATCTCCTGAGTGTGATATCTCAGATTCTCTGGATCGAGAAAGTTAAGCGCTTCTAACCAGTGTTTCGGAAAGCATTCTTTGGTCTAGTCTGGTGACGCGCCTAAGGCAGGGTGTGACAGCGCACTGGGGCGATTCCAGGGGGTGAAGACATCAGTGGGTGCACACCCCAAATATGAGGCACACCCCAAATATGAGGCGTAAGTCCAGGGCAAAAAAGGCGTCTCAAGACCACAAACATGTCCGTAGCTTTTAGAAATTGGGGCAAAAATTGGCTATTCCCTATTATCTTCGTCCAATTCTTTCTTCGTTGGGCCCCAAATAGGCAAAAATACTTTGGCGGCAGCAGCACAATAGGGAAGAAATTGTTGAGGCTAGAAATTGGCAGGCTCTTTTATCTTTTTGCTTTGCTAGATCTTTCTTCTCTTACTAGATTGTCTAGCCGGCATGCTGTCTATTTGGATTGTGTTCCTGTATTATCGTCTATCGAACCCAAACCCCCGCTGTTCGCTTTATTTAACTTTCTGGCTTTCTTTTTTTGCTCCTTCTTCTGAAGTTGGGACACAAATCAAAGCACTAAAGAACATGGTTTTCTTGCAAGGTTTGCTTTTGTTTATTTCTTGTTTTTATGACATGTTATTAGCAAACAGCAGTTAGCTTCATGGTTTCTGAGATATTAGTTGTTCATTGACCTTTCCATTGGAGACCAAAAAATGAGTTCAAAGGAAAAGACGGAAATACCCATTTTACTAATATGTGGATAATGTAAGGTTATTTTTGAGAAGATAAAAATGGGTAGGGTGCTAGCATACTACCTTCATGTAGTATGTTAGCAAGACCCTATATGTGTGTGTATGCATATACATACACAACCACTTTGATATTTTGACATTTTTCCCTGCATAGGTTTTTTTTGGCTTTCTTGTTTGAGTTGTTAGACCACATAGAACACTGTTATATATCTCTGTTACTATTATATTTTTTATTGTTCTGTGCTTAATTACTTATAGACTTTTATTAATTTCCTATTTCTTTATTGGATTTTTGATGAATTTCATACATTAGTGTCTAAGCAATGGTGGACAGAGTTACTCGGTACCTGTGCTGGTGGGAGGTATAGGTACCCAATGGGATTCGTGGAGGTGCGTGCAAAAATTACATATTCGTGGACTTATGTCCTGCGCGTCAGGACTCACCTCACTCCATCTGAGATAAAGTGCCTAGTCTCACCCTTCTGCCTTTTAAAACAATGCATCTACTTCCCAGAGTCTATCATGTCCAGCATCTAGTATCTTCTGTAACAAGTTGCTATAGATGCTTGTTCCTATACCACATTCTCTTTATTCCTTCAGTTCTTTCCCTGTGCATTCTTATTCAAGTCCTGCTCTGGTCCAATGCATTAGACTAGCTTTTAGTTTATCTTGCCTCTTGTATTTTTACTTGCTGGTTTCCTTATCTGAAACGTATAACTTGCAGGGCGCCATCCCATATGAATGAGCAATTTAATGGGAATATAGCTGCTAACCAGTCTAATCACCGGAGTCCAAATAAGGTTATTGTTCAATGTTCTCCATTAAGTAAATGGCAGCATGTCATAATACGAGTTTTGCTATTAGAATTGGCTAACTTTTCTACTAAGCTGTATATTTATTTTTAGAGTACATCTAATTTTGTGCTATAAGAGCTTAATCTTTCTGCCTTTTAGACAAAGGAGCTCGATCTTTTTATCACAATGCAAATGTTCTTTGCCTATTTGAAAAATGCAACTCCTTTATTTATAGAAAATGCAGCCCCCATTACCTAATTACCTACGAAAGATAATTAGAATATTTTTTTCCAAGTATCTGTTGCTTTTTGCAGACTCCAAATAACAGAAGCAATCCTCAGACAGTTTTCAGCACTTTTGTTGGATCAGATAATGTTTTGCCATCAGCTGCATCTTCTGTCAATGCAAGATCTTTAAATGCTGAAATGGTGGAGTCTATAGATTGTGAATGGAGTGAACATATATGTCCTGACGGATTCATATATTATTATAACTGTATGACGTGTGAAAGCAGGGTAAGATTTCATTAATTGTCCAATTTTTTTCATACTGGATCTCATGCCCCTCAAAATGCGATGAATGCCTGAAATTTGCAAACAGTGGGAGAAGCCTGAGGAATTTGCACTTTATGAAAAGAAATTAGAAAAGCTAGATCTTCAGCAACAGGATCAGCGCAATTTAAGACTTCCAGTCCATAATACTCCAGAAGTTTCTCAAATGCGTCAGGTACAGCTTTTCTCAGGGCAACTTTTTTTTCATGCAGCAGTTAGTGATTTTCAACTTGTTTTCTTGCTTTTGTGGTTTGGATTTTTTATTGAATGTTTCTGACTTGCTTTTGTGCATAAAACTTGATGGTTTTCATCCATTGACTAATGAAACTTTGCCTATTGGAAACAGCCTCTCTAGCTTCTCAAGGTAGGGGCAGTGTTTTTGAGAGCGAGAAGCGCAAAAGTGATAAGGGCTCGCCTCGCTTCAAAAGCAAAGCGCGAAGCGAAGCGCACGCTCCATTGAAGTGAAGTGCAATTCTTATACTCCCTCTGTTTCAATTTATGTGAACCCATTTGACTGGACACGAAGTTTAAGAAAAGAGAGAAAGACTTTTGATCTTGTGCTGTAAAATGAGGCACCTTTATTTTGCGTAGGTATAAATTATTGCATAAAGGTAAATTGTTTCCAAATAAGGAAAGAGGTCATACATTTTGGCACGAACTAAAACGGAAATAGGTTCACATAAATTGAAACGGAGGGAGTATAACATAAAGTAAGCCTTGTAGAGAAACAACATAAACAATCTAAATGTTCCATATATATCCCTATTAAGATATAAGAAAAACAAACATAATGAAATAAACTGAAAATATAACACACACACACACATATATATATATATATATATATATATATATATATATATATATATATATATATATATATATATATATACACACATACATACATACAATACACTGAAATCAACAACACCTTAATTAAATTAAATTTTAAAACTGAAATCAGTAATATTTCGAAGAAAAAGGAAAAAAATTGAAAATAATAATAATAAAGTTTAATATACTAAAATCAACAAAGCAACAACATTTCAAAAAAATAGTAATTCAGTTTGTACCAGAAAGAGCCTCTCTTCTCCTCCGGAGTAGGGGTAAGGTCTGCGTATACACTACCCTCCCCAGACCCCACGAGTGAGATCTCACTGGGCTGTTGTTGTAGTAATTCAGTTTATAAAGTGTAAGGACCGTCGGAGCCCTAGCAGTGGGCAACAATGGACGCGACGGGAAGAAGAAGAAAGATGAGCGAAAAAAAGGGGAAGAAGAAGAAGAAAGAAGAAAAAAGAACAACAACAACAACAACAACCCAGTATATTTCCACAAGGTGGGGTCTGGGGAGGGTAATATGTAGACAGGCCTTACCTCTACCCGAGAGGGCAGAGAGGCTGTTTCCAATCGACCCTCGGTGCAGGGAAAAGAAAGGCAAACAAAACAAAAACAAAAATAAAAACCGCATTAGTTACCAAATGAAAGTCTTATTTTTACTTTTCTCCAGAAATGAAGTTACCAAATTATGTTCTTGTCTCAGTCACAATACATCAAGGGCATAATGGCAAGATTAGTGCCCTCTACAATAATAAATTTTTGCACTTCCAGTACCAGTCAACTACCTTGGTGCAAACACGTACGACAAAGCTCACCAATGACTTCATGAGCACATGCACAAAGACATTTTAAACCTTCGCACTTAATCCAAATAGCAAAGTTATTCAGAAACTATTAAAAATAAAAAGAGGAAGGAAAGCTGAGAATGCAAAATTGAAACACAAAAAGACTGGGACAGTGCTCACAATATGCACATGCCTATAGTAGTGCAGGGAACTGCATTACTATGACTAGGTCGCGAAGGTAACGAGGTTCATGATGCCCAACAATGAGGTTCAGGACAGATACAACACCAATGTAGAAATAAGATGCAGAAATAGTTTTTACTGAGTAGAATTTAATTCAGTTTCTCTTTCACCTTTCTTCACAGAAGCAGAACATATAAGAACCTTTGCTAAAGAGTAAAGAAGGCAGCATACTACATCGAAGTAAGCAGTGGCTTTAGAAAGCTCCTATGCCAATCAGAGTTTCAGCCAGATTTGAAAGCTCCATATAAAGCAGATGTGAGAACAAGGATTAAACAAGAGATCAGGCAGAGGCTAAGAGAAGGTCACATTTTCTGCTAGACAAACCTTTCCATGGTACATCATCATTAAACACCAAAACTAAATAATTGGAAGGCAAAGAAACAAACCTTATAGACAATAATGTGTGCCACTGGAAGCCCTTGGTTACCACCCTGCGCCAAAAGGGAAAGATCACCCATAAGATCTAAAACCTTGTGTCTGCAAGGTTCATCACTGAAACGCAGTGGTGGATTCAGCCAGCCTCTACTTTCACTACAAACAATGGCGTTAAAAGAAGAAGAAGAAATTACTTGGATGGACTTCTGGAACCCTAGCAGCAGCGGTGCTCGATGGAATGGAAGAAGAGAATGAAATGTCTTCACTTTGGAGTCTATGTTTTGTATAATTAATGAAAAAGACCCAATCTTTTTTTTAAAAAGAAATTGACCCCTTTTGATTAAAGCGATCACTTTTTCGCTTCTCGCTTCCGTGTCACTTCTCACTTCAGGCTATCCCTTTTGATTATTGTGTCGCCTCAGCTTCAGAAAAATGATCACATTTTTCAACAATAGGTAGGGGTAAGGCTAAGTATACCCTCTGCAGACCCCTCTTGTAGGATTATGTTGGTTTTTTTTTTTGTTGTTGTACTAATGAAACCTTGTTTTACTAGATTTGTGAATTGTATATTTGATTCATTTGATTGACATTAGTCAATAACCACTATTGTATGGGAGGTTTTTAAATAAAGTTGTTATGGTCACGCATAATGGATCTTGTCACAGGGCGATTCACTAGAAAGTCTGTGTTGAGTATATCCTTTCCTTTGTTTCTATCTATTTTGATAACAATAAATAAGCTCGTTAAAGGGAGCCTATATCCTTAGGACTCGTTAGAGAGTCTAAGATGTCTTGTTTTTTTATATAAATCTTGCCTGCCCTTTTTTTATTTCTTCTGTCTCTTTAAGTCGAGTTTTATTACAAAGCTATTAAGCATAACTGGCGATTCACTGGAAGTCTGTGTTGAATAGATCCTTTCTCTTGTTTCTATTCCGTGAGCAGCCTATTTTGATAACAATAAATAAGCTCGTTAAAGGGAGCCTATATCTTTAGGACTCGTTAGAGAGAGTGCCAGATCTCTTGTTTTTTTATATAAATCTTGCATGCCCTCTTTTACTCCTTTCGTCTTAACTAGTAGTCAACGAATATAAGAAATCTACTAAATTCAGAATTCTAGTAAAATTAAACTACGGACTATGTAAATGCCCAACAAATATGTGCCAGGTGCATCTGTATTCCTATCTACTTATCCTCTTTGACGTTGCTATTTTTCTCAACTCGAGGGCCCCGCCTTGCATAAACTTTACCCAGGAATGAGTCTAACAAAAGTACCCCCGTAAAGATGCTCTGAACCGGCATAATGACACAAATATGAAGCCGCAGAAACTATATAGTTGGTGCATAATGATGCATTGACAAACTAAAAGTTATCTTGATATCAGTCAATATGCATATTTTTTTAACATCGTAAATTTACCTTTGGAACAAAGGAGTTGTTCATTCTGATGACATTATAAGTGTTTTCTGAACTTTCAGGAACTCGAAACAGCAAGCTCCACGGTTCCTCTGGCTTGTGTCTGAGCAGCATGTTTTTCATCTTAGAAGCCGTGGAACTGAAACGTATGTTGTGCAAATCTGTACCACCTTTTCTATTACAAGCTTGCACTGAGAGGCAACTATTCTGAAGACACTTTCTTGGAATTCAGGTTCTGATTTTCTCTTGCAAATCTGTACCACCTTTCAATTGCTTGAGATTTGCTGGGACTTCAGTAATACAGTGCTTCTTCCGAAATGGGAGCAAATATGTTTGTATAGTTGTACATTTGGTCTAAGCTTTAGGTTTCTTTTCCAATTCTCTGTGTTAGTATTAAATTATTACTAGTACGGGTGTTCAGATCCTTTTTTGGCCTTTTAGCTATGGTTAAAGATTAAATGTACTAGTGCGGATGTTCGGTTGAGTAGGGAATTTTTAGAGCTGTAGAAACTTAATATTTTTACAACATTTTGACTGAGATAGGCTTAAATGTCACGACATAGCCAGAGAGAAACTGAAAATTCGTATAGTAGACAGTAGGCACCTATTTGCTTGGATTTTCTACGTAGTTGTACAAATTGTTTATGCTAAGACAAATGGAAAAATGACATTTTTTTTTGATTTAGCACCGGGTGTCCGAGTCTCTTCGAGCCCTGACTAATCCCGGGGGTGCACATGCCCTCGGCAACGAGTTTCCCGCAAGTGCACCACGGTTAATTCAGGTTTTACCCAGTCCGATGGCCCTCAGAAATGTTTTGCACCCAGTGGGTTTCGAACTTGAGACCTTGAAAGAGAGCAAACCCCAAGGCTCAAGTCAATTGCTACCAGGCAAACCCCTGAGGGTTAATGAAAAAATGACATTCTATAGCCGCTATAAAGTTAATAGCCGAAAAAAATATAAAATATGTATATCATTTGTATATAATTCATTCTGTATATTGTATATAATATTATACAAATTTTATTTACTTTTTTGGCTACAAGATGTAAATAGTTTTTGGTGCGGGTTAAAAGTGATAATATTCAAGAGAAATACACGGTGTGTGAATTGTATCATCAAGTGTCTGGAAGTTCATACACATGTGCTCCAATTTTTAGTATAATTTGTTGGAATATTTTGTGTTGCAGTAAATAGTAGCTATTTTCAATAATTTTGCATATTATTTTTCAATTACCAGTGCGACAACTAGTTAGGTCGTGCTATTTTATCATAGATAGAAGATACAAATTAAAGGTGGAGGAAAAGAAAGATAATTGGGGGCGAAAAAACTAGAGAAATTTTCATAAAGCATTATCTTTTAGTGGTATTTAGCTATCTATAGATGCCTTTTGTTATATTACATATTGTAAATACGTTTTTGTTGTTATAAGATGTATTGGATGTATTTAAGCAATTGTATTCATGAATATAATAGCAAAATTAGGCCTGAATCAAGGAAGTTCAACTGATTAGTTCTTGTAGTCGAGTGTATTCGATTATATTCATGGCGTGAAACATGAGATTATAGTTGGATAAATTATTGTATTCAAATGTATTCGATTGTATTCACGGCGTGAAATAGGGGATTATACTATTTTTGAATGGAAAGTGAATTAATTAACATAATAAACTCTAATATAACTCAACAAACTCAATTATAATACACAAAATTTGTATTTCTAGTTATAAAAAGATTCTCAACCGTAAAATACTCCAAAAATATAGCAATCTTCAGAGAAATTATATAGTACATCTGAATACATAAATTATATTAATTAAAAAATATATATGAATACATTCATGGCATATAACAACCTCCACTTCCAATCGAGAGGTTGTGAGTTCGAGTCTCCCCAAGAGCAAGGTGGGATGTTCTTGGAGGAAAGGATGCCGATAGTCTATTTGAAAACAGCCTTCCTACCCCAGGGTAGGGGTAAGGTCTGCGTACACATTACCCTTTCCAGACCCTACTAAGTGGGATTATACTGGGTTGTTGTTGTTGTTGCATGGCATATAACGAGACAGTGAATATAATGAAATATATAGAATACGATGGGATACATTGAAATACAATAAAAAAAAAATAGTAAATACGATGAAATATATGGAATACAACGAGATACATTGAATTACAATGAAAAAAGATAATGAATACAATGAAATACATGAAAATACTGTGTGATACGTTGAAAATACATTGAAATATATTAACAGAAAATCAAGTTGTTCCGCACTAAACTCCGTCGTCTTTGTTCAAGAACAAACCCTAATTTTCGGCAAATTCGCCGTCGAGCAAAAAACTTTGTGTTGTGCGTACCGATCGAAAAAACGGTATATTGCTTAAAACAAATACCACAATTCACATTATCAGAATCATATTTGGTTTCTTTCTCCAATATTAATATACCTTTAACTTTCAAACAACAACAAATTAAAGAAGAACGGAGAAGAAAGAAAATAAGAAAAGAGAAGAAGAAGGAAGTGGAAGTAGTGTCAGTTTTGAACAGGGATTTCAAGCAATAATCCGTTAGTTTTGTGGTAGCAATAATTCGTAGTAGCTGTTTTGAAATTGGAAGAAAGTCTATTAAAGAGATTTCAACGTTCTTTCTAATATTTTACACGATGATGATGGTGATGATTACAAAGAGGAATTGAGGTTGTATTCATGGAGAAAAAGTGATGCGGAGAGAGGATGGAGAAAAATGTGAACTAATGAAAGAGAAAATAATACAAAGCATATTTTATGGCTAAGGGTAGAATATGACCATAAATAGATATTTGACTATAAAAATTAAAAGCTAGTTGTGAAATATAATTTTAAAGTAATATTTATTTAAAATAAATAAGATATCAACTTTTGCTATAAGAGGTAACTAATCCAAAAAACTACGGTGGACTTTTAACTATGAAGATCATAATTAGACAATAATAAATACTTACTGGCACTCAGTGTTTGAATCAAATCAATAAATACAAATTATCTATAATGACTTTCATTTTGTAATGTGTTACAGTAAGCGTAGATCAAACAAAATAGAACGAAAGAAATTGTATAAGGTAAAATATGTTATGCTAAATGGCTGCTTAAGAGAGTGACTCGTGGAGTTTAAGTTGTATTGTCATAGGGAATGACACTTGTAAAGATGCAATAAATATCCTTTGCCCGGTAGCATTTAATGGAGAATATTTCACAACACTTAATACACTACCTGTTACAAAAGAATATGGCATCCATGACTGTCGTTACATATTCTTCAATGACCCTTACAATTGAAGAGTGGTTTAATCCTAGGACCTTATTCCCTAGGAGTAGTTATAAATAGTGACTCTATTATCATTGCAGATGACAAATTTTCTAACAAACTTAGGCTATAATCTATCAAAGCTTTATACACTTTTAGCTTCTTATTTTTGGTTTCATTATTGCTGTGCGAAGCTTCGCTCCCGAAATTACTATTTCTGCTATTTCATCTAAGAGTGTGTTAAACGGGCCAGATTGACCCGGTTCCGGACCGTCCCAGATCAGTAGAACCCGAAATCGTCCCGGACCGGTAAAGGGGGGGGGGAGGGTTTGGATGGTTTAATAATTTGAAACGGGTAACCGACCCGGTTAAACCCGAAATAGTTACTGTTCACTATTACCGGGTTAACCGGACCGACCCGATTCAATAGGTACTTTTTTTTTAAAATTTCGAATTCAGTGGATCCCACAGACCATTGGCAACGGTCAGACCATTTTTTGGTTCGTTGGCCAACGAAAATATTGCACAAATAACCTATTTTTTTTTAATTTTAACCCTTTTTTAATTTACAAAACTATCCCCCTTTTTTAATTTACAAAACTAACCATCTCTAAAACTATAAATATTCTCCCCCCTCCCCCCGTCTTTGTCACGATCGGAATTTTTCACCTTCGATAGTCGTGATGGCGCCTACTATTGGAGCTAGGCAAGACAAACATTTAAATATCTTCGGATAACAACACAACAATAATAAAATAACGAGTCTTTAAATAAATGCGGAAGTCTTAAACATGAATAACTGAAAATTCAAAATGCGAAAGTTAAATATTTCACTACCCAAGACTGAAGTCGCTATCTCACAAACCACTAAGGAGTGCTACAAACAAGTCCGAATAGAAAATACATAACATCTGTCTCGGTACAATAAAAATAAACAGAAAATATGGAAAGGGACTTCGGCCTGCGAACACCAGCTAGGCTACCTCGTAAGTCCCTGGATTGAAATCAGCTCCCGCTCAGTATACTACTGCTGTGGTCCAAAAGCTGCTCTGGTATCGTGATCTGTGCAAAAATCACAAAAGTGTAGTATCGACACAACCGACCCCATGTGCTGGTAAGTGCCTGGCCTAACCCTGGCAAAGTAGTGACGAGGCTAGACATGACTACCAAATCAACCTGTGCAGTTCAATATATATATATATATATATATATATATATATATATATATATATATATATATATATATATATATATATACGTGCAATAAAGAGGAAAGAATACCGAAAACTAATAGTTAAGAGGGAAGGGAAACATGCTATGGGGGAGTAAAATCCGGATATAAAAGTCATCAACTTAAGTAAGAAACATGGGCACGACAATAATTAACAAAGTAGGAAAATCAACAGTTTCACGGCATCACCCTTTGTGTTTTTACTCTCATTCTCACCCAAAGCAATCAAATAAAATGCATGGCATCACCCTTCGTGCTTTCCCTCACATAACTCTCATTTCATGGCACGAAATGATTATTCGTGCAATCATAGTCAAATCAGAGTACGGAATGACCATTCGTGCGAATATAATCAGAACATGGCACGGAATGACCCTTCGTGCATTATCGCTATTCCTTACCCAAACAACAATCACACCCAAATGGGCGAGGGACAACAACAACCACAACAACAACCCAATATAATCCCACTTAGTGGAGTTTGAGGAGAGTAGTGTGTACGCAGATCTTACCCTACCCTGGGGTATAGAGGTTGTTTCCAAATAAACCCCCGGCATCCTTCCCTCCAAGAACTCCCTACCTTACTCTAGGGGAGACTCGAACTCACAACCTCTCGGTTGGAAGCAGAGGTTGCTTACCATCAGAGCAACCCCGCTTGTCTTAAACAATAATAAGAAAGTCCTGGCAAGTGAAAACACAAATAAACAACTAAATCCCAACAAGGGAGCAATAACAACAACTTTCACATCCCAGCAATGGAGATAATCAACATACTCAAACCATCCCGACCAGGAATTAATCACATCTCTTTCTATTTCTTTCATTTCTTACTCAATAGTATTCTTATCATCCGAGCCAATGCTCCAAAGAATCCACAAATTATAATTAATCCTCATACTCTTCACATTATGTAGATATCATTAATTCAGCTTGGAAGAGTCCCAAAGTATACCAAAATAAGCACAAGCAAAGACACACGATCATGCTAGACACCGGTGTATAGATACTCTTCACCATGCGTATACACCGTACTTGATTATTTAGCAATTAGCAATTAATAACACCCTAATCCTATTCCCTCAAACCAAAGTTAGATCAACCACTTACCTCGGTCCATATAATAGCAATAAATCCTCAAATACCGCATTTCCTTTACAATCCGACTCTGAAACAATGGTATCTAAGCATAATTAATTCAATAGTATCAATAAAGGCTCAATAACATTATCCCATAGCCTAGAAATGAGTTTTCTAGCATTCTTCCAAAAATACCAAAATTCAACACCAGGCCTACACGGTCCAAACACGAGGCTCGGACCAAAACCTTGTTATCCATATGTCACGACCTCAGTTCACGAATCGTGAACATGTCATGACGGCACCCAGTCTTCGCGACTAGGTAAGCCTAACAAACCGCGGAATATACACTTTTATGAGCAAAAGATAAGATAACAGCGGAATAATATAAAAGAAATGTAATAAGTGCCGCTCGGCATATACACTTCGCCAAATACTAGAAGAAATACAACCACCAAGACCCAGAAACTCACGGGCAACACAGACTAAGAGAGTTCAATGTGGCTCTATACATCAAAAGTGTCTACACAACAAAAATAAGGAAATAACTGACATCACTAAGAAGAATAGAAGGAGACAATCCGAATCTGCGGTTGTAGCAGATCATACCTTGAGTCTCCTGAAGATGCTCCTAAGTCACCTGTAGTGCGCCTCATCAGATGTACCTGGATCTGCACAACAAAAGTGTACAGAAGAGTAGCATGAGTACACCACGGCGGTACTCAGTAAATGCCAAGCCTAACCTCGATGGAGTAGTGACGAGGAAGGTGAGGGCCCTACCAAGAAATAATAACGATAATGATAATAATAATAATGAACATCTCAAAATAGGATCAAGTCTGAAATAACAGCAAATGAGACAAATACTATAAACCGTCTACAATTAAGCTAACAAAGAGAAGTCAACACAGCAAGTACAAATCAACAATCCAGGATCTCCCGGAATTGAACCCACAGTCCTTCTATTCACAGCAACTCAGGATCTCTGGGAATCGAACCCGCACTCCATATATCAGTCTCACAGGATCTCCGGGAATTGAACCCGCAGTCCTTTATCTCAGTATCACAGGATCTATGGGAATTGAACCCGCAGTCCATATATCATTATCTCTGGATCTTCAGGAATTTAACCCGCAGTCCGTATATCAGTATCTCTGGATCTCTGGGAATTGAACCCGCAGTCCATAGAGCACAAACACAATCAAGAAGGGGAAAACACAAAGAAATATGAAGTACACAACTACAATTAACACCAAATCCAATTTCAACCAGTTTCAACCAGTTCAATTAAGACAAATAGGAACTTAGACAGATAATCCTATCTAATCATGCTTCCCTAGCTAGCAACAGATAAGTCTTGCAATTTAATCAATTAAATAATAAAGATATCACGAATTCATCAGTTCAAGTAAGGTGGTTTTCAACAATTTGCGCAAGTACACGCCAGTCACCTCGCGTATAAGGAATTTAAATCAACACATATATATCCTAGGGGAGAAAATTCCCCCACGCAAGGTTAGACAAGTCACTTAACTCAATTCCGGTACAAAACCGCTAAGAAACGACTCCCTTGCCACGAGTATCCGACTCCGAGTGGCCCAAATCTATTCAAAACAATTACACAGTGTAAATAACATCGCAAGTAACTAATTATAGTGATAAAGTTACAATGCGAAAATGGGTGAAATGACCAAAATACCCCTACAGTCATCGGCTCAGAATCGAAATATTTTTACGTTTTCAGAACCCTCGTACTCTCACGAGTCTAACAATATAAAATTTATCAAAATCGGACTCCGTTTACCTATTCAAATCAATGATGTCCGATAATCCACGCTTAGAGCAAAATTATCCATTAACCCGCCTCCAATCCCCTATTTTCGGAGGTTTAATCCGTGGTTTAACAACATATTAACATAACATTAGTCTATGAGTGATTACCTGATGTTTCCCCTTAATTTCCTCCTCAAAATCGCTAAGATCCTCTCCTAGTTCGAAGCCTCCAATGTGTTTAATGTTCTTAAATTCGAACCCTTACTGCCCATTAATCACTGGGCGATTTTTGCTTCTGCGATCCCAGGCCCGCTTCCGCGATTCCGCTTTTGTGGTGTTATTGTCGCTTCTGTGACATTTCATTAAAACTCCCCAACCGCTTCTGCGGTTATATACTCGCTTCTGCGAGGCCGCTTAAGCAGAAATCTTCTGCTTCTGCGGAATCTGGAGGACTCACTAGGCTTCGCACCTGCGGACACTTGTCCACTTCTACGGAGCCGCCTCTGCGACAAGGCATCCGTTTCTGCGGAGTTGGCTGGCCTCACATAATTCGCTTATGCGCACCTCCCTCCGCTTCCACGGGCTCGCTTCTGCGATCCAAGCTCCGCAGAAGCGGAAACAACAGAAGCTAGAAGAACTCTGCTGCAACTTTAAAAATTTCCTTCGTTTCGCCTCCCAAAAACATCCCGAGGCCCCCGGGACCTCAACCAAAAATACATATCCACTCTAAATTACGATATGAACTTGTTCTAATCATAAAAGCATATCGTTACACACAAAATCATCCAGTTATGGTGGATTCAAGCCTAAGTTTCAACCAAAACTCCCGAAACCTACATGCTATCTAAAACCCGACCAAACGATGTCCGAATGACCTGAAAATTTGCTGACTTATCCAAAATCACCTAAGGAAGCTATTTCAACTATCGGAATGCCATTCCGACCCCCGAATCAAAATCTCACCTATCGATCGGATTTCTAAAAATTCCAAACTTCGACATTTCAAGCCTAATTGAGCTACAGACCTCCAAAATACATTTCGAGTGTGCTCCCAACCCTGAAATCACCTAACGGAGCTAACAGAACCATCGGATTGTCGTTCCGAGGTCGTCTTAACACTGTTTGAATACGGGCCATTTTCAACTATAAGGTTCTTATTTAGGGACTAAGTGTTCCAAAACACCCCAAATTCTAAAACCGAACATTCCGGCAATCACAATAGCAGAAAAGAACTTAGGGAGAACAATTAAATTGGGGATCGTGGCGTAAATTTCAAAAATGACTGGCCGGGTCGTTACATCTTCCCACACTTAAACATTCGTTCGTCCTCGAACGAGCATAGAAAGAATACCTGAAGTGGTGAAGAGATAAGGGTCTTGACTGCGCATATCCTAGTCGGTCTCCCAAGTCGCCTCCTCGGCCGGTTGGCCCCGCCACTGGACCTTCACTGAAGCGATGTTCTTTGACCTCAGCTTCCTGATTTGCCTGTCCAAAATGGCCACTGGCTCCTCAACATAAGACAAATCCTCGTCTAGCTGAACAGAAGTGAAACCCAATACGTGCGACGGGTCACCATGGTATCTTCGGAACATAGAGACCGCTCGCCAACCATAAAAGCCACATCGCGAACCTTCTTGTCCACATAACTCTTCTATCTGGACTAGGTTGCACGGAGTCTGTCCTGAATCACCTTGACCTTGTCCATTGCATCCTGTACCATCTTAGTACCTAGCAGCCTAGCCTCGCTCGGCTCGAACCAACCCACGGGGGACCTGTACCTCCTACCATATTGGGCCTCATACGACGACATCTGAATGCTGGACTGATAGCTGTTATTATAAGCAAACTCCACTAGTGGCAAGAAATGATCCCATGAACCTCCAAACTCAATCACGCACGCACGGAGCATATCCTCTAAAATTTGAATAGTGCGCTCGGATTGGCCATTAGTCTGGGGGTGAAACGCTGTGCTCAGCTCCACCCGAGTGCCTAACTCCTGCTGCACAGCTCTCCAGAACCGTGAAGTGAACTGAGTGCCTCTGTCTGAAACGATGGAAACTGGAATACCATCCAACCGGACTATCACCCGGATGTATATCTCCGCCAATCGCTCCGATGAGTAAGTAGTGCACACATGTATGAAATGGGCGGACTTGGTAAGCCGATCCACAATGACCCAAATGGAATCAAACTTCCTTACAGTCCGTGGAAGTCCAGATACAAAGTCCATGGTGATGCGCTCCAATTTCCACTCTGGGATCTCAATCTGCTGCATTAACCCACCCGGACGCTGATGCTCATACTTCACATGCCGGCAGTTGAGGCACCTAGAAATATATTCAACTATATCCTTATTCATCCGCCTCCACCAATAATGTTGCCTCAAGTCCTGATACATCTTTGCGGCACCCGGATGGATGAAATACCGCGAGCTATGGGCCTCTGCTAGAATCAGCTCTCGAAGATCATCTACATTGGGCACACAAATACGCCCCTGCATCCTCATCACTCCGTCATCCCCGATGGTGACATCTCGAGCATCACCACGCCGAACCTTGTCCTAAAGATCCTGCAAATAAGGTCATCAACTGCCGCTCTCTGATGCGATCAAATAGAGAAGACCGAGAAACCATACAGGCCAGAACCCGGCTGGGCTCTGAAAGGTCCAATCTAACAAACTGCTTGGCCAAAGCTTGAACATCCATTGCCATAGGTCTCTCCAAAGCTGGCAGATATGCCAATCTCCCCAAGCTCTCTGCCCGGCGACTCAAGGCATCGGCAACCACATTGGCCTTGCCCGAGTGATAAAGAATAGTAATATCATAGTCCTTCAACAACTCCAACCACCTTCTCTGACGCATGTTCAGGTGTTTCTGCTTAAGCAAGTGCTGCAAGCTCAGATGATCAGTGTAAACCTCACAGGGAACCCCATACAAATAATGATGCCATATCTTCAAGGCGTGAACAATGGCAGCTAGCTCAAGATAGTGGACAAGGTAGTTCTTTTCATGTACCTTCAGTTGTCGGGATGCGTAGGCAATCACCCTATCATCCTGCATCAATACTGCATCGAGTCCAACACGTGAGGCATCACAATATACCGTATAAGACCCCGAATCGGTAGACAACATCAAGATAGGGGCCAAAGTCAAAGCTGTCTTGAGCTTTTGAAAGCTCGGCTCACACTCCTCTGTCCACTAAAAAGGGGCACCCTTTTGGGTCAATCTGGTCATAGGTGCTGCGATCGAAGAGAACCCTTCTACAAAACGACGGTAATAACCCGCCAAACCACGGAAACTACAAATCTCAGTAGCTGAGGAGGGCCTGGGCCAACCCTGCACGGCCTCTACCTTCCTCAGATCCACTCGAATACCCTCGCTCGACACCACGTGGCTTAGAAATGCCACCAAACTCAGCCAAAAGTCACATTTAGAGAACATTGCATATAATTGCTTCTCCTTCAAAGTCTGAAGCACTATCCTCAAGTGCTGCTCGTGCTCTTCCCGACTCCGGGAATATACCAAAATATCATCAATGAAAACAATCACGAACGAGTCAAGATACGACCTGAATACACTGTGCATCAAATGCATAAAAGCTTCTGGGGCATTAGTCAGCCCGAAAGTCATAACGAGAAACTCGTAGTGACCATACCAAGTCCTGAAGGCAGTCTTCGGGATATCTGGCTCCCGAATCTTCAGCTGATGATAACCAGAGCGCAAATCAATCTTGGAGAACACATGCGCACCCTGTAGCTGGTTAAATAAGTCATCAATACGTGGCAAAGGATACTGGTTCTTCACTGTAACTTTGTTCAACTGGCGATAGTCAATACACATACGCATAGAACCGTCCTTCTTCTTCACAAACAACACAGGAGCGCCCCAAGGCGAAACACTCGGTTGAATGAAACCCTTACCCAACAACTCTTGTAACTGATCCTTCAACTCCTTCAACTCAGGAGAAGCCATGCGGTACGAAGGAATAGAAATGGGCTGAGTGCTCGGCAATAAATCAATACCAAATTGATATCTCTATCGGGCGGCATGCCCGGGAGATCAGCCAGAAATATATCAGAGAAATCGTGTATCACTGGGACAGAATCAATAGAAGGAGTGTCAACACTGACATCCCTCCTATAAGCTAGACAAGCTGCACACCCCTTCTTAACCATATGCTAAGCTTAGAGAAAGGAAATAACACAGCTGGGGGTGGATCTAGAGTACCACTCCACTCAATATGTGGAATGCCTAGCATAGCCAGCATCACGGTCTTGGCATGACAATCAAGAATATCGTAGTGGGGCGACAACCAGTCCATACCCAAAATAATATCAAAATCAACCATACCAAGCAATAAAAGATCAGCTTTGGTCTCAAAACCACAAATAGTGACCAAACACGACCGATACGCACGGTCCACAACCAAAAAATCTCCCACCGGAGTAGAAACATAAATGGGGGCACTCAAAGAATCCTGAGGCACACCCAGATGTGAAGCAAAATAAGAGGACATATATGAAAAAGTAGAACCAGTATCAAATAGAACCGATGCCTCTCTGTGACTAACCAAGATAATACTAGGGGTGAGCATCGGTTGGTTCGGTTCGATTTTGAAAATTATTGGTTTCACCTATCGGTTATCGGTTTACAAATATCATAACCTGATAACCTAACCGATAAGATATTACTTATCGGTTATCATCTTATCAGTTATTGACCCTTATCGGTTCGGTTATCGATTTACCCGATAAGATAAAACTAAAATTAAAAGTGCTCAATTAATCAAATTGAATATCAAAAAATTGCTACTCCTCTAGCCATAAATTTCACATGAGTAGAGAAGACACCAAGACTGGCGGTTAGCAAACAGAAAACATAAATCAGAAGCAAACAGAGGCAAAAATCAGAAGCAAACAGAGGCAAAATTCTTGAGCAAACAAAACAATTAACAAGAAGCAAACAAAAAATCTTGAACCAAAACGTACACGATGCGATTGACTAGTCAGGCGTCTGGCGTTACACGATGCGATTGACTGTTTGGAGTTGGGGGCTGCGATGGAAATACTATGAGAGAGACAAAGACTAAGTGAACTAAAGAGGGAAGGGAATTAGTAAAATAAAACACTAGTATATACTTAAGGGTAGATTAATAAATTACTTCATTCTTATTGGGCTATCGGTTTTTACCCAATAACAAAAATGCAAATCGAGACCTATCTGATAACCCAATAATTTTTTTTACCCCGTTACCGAACCGTTAACCCAATAACCCAATAAAGAATTAAAAGTTCGGGTTATCAGTTTAACTCGATATATGCCCACCCCTAGATAACAACTGTAATAACAGAATCCGAGGCAACAGCTGCGGCGCGATCAGGAATAGAATAAAATCTGGCCGGACCCCTCTCTCGAGAGAGGCCTCTGGCACCCTAATCCCCGCCCCTGGCTGGCTGCGTAGGTGGGGTGGCGGCTGGGGCTGGGACGATGGCTTGCTGAGGCTGCAAAGTCTGTGGAGGTGCTCCCCTCCTACGCCTAGGGCACTCCCTAACCAGATGGCGAGTATCCCCGCACTCAAAATAAGCCCTGGGAGGACGCAGTGGCTGTGACTAACTGGCCCCGCTCTCGCTGGACTGACCTCTGGAGGTACCCCGCGCCGGAGGCGCACTGTAAACTGGGGGAGCAAAGTAAGGCTCCTGAGGTGCTGGAAAAGCTGGAGTACTACCGGCTGCTGGCAATGCTGAATGAACTGGACGACCGAAATAACCCCTGCCAAAACGACTGGCTGCTGAAGTACGGGCACCAGAGAAATGACTCGACTTACGAGACCTCTTGGCCTCTCTCTCTCCTCGCTCTCTAGTGAGCATACCCTCGATCCGCCTGACAATACTCACCGCCTGCTGATACGGTACATCTGTCTCCAGCTCTCTAGCCGTGCTGGACCGGATAGGCGGAATAAGGCCCTCAATAAACCTCCGCACTCCCGCCCAAACCGTGGCGACCAAGGCCGATGGATGTCTGGCTAACCGGGTAAAACTGATAGTATACTCCGATACCGTCACAGAGCCCTGATGCAACCGCTCAAACTCCGATCGTCAAGTATCCCTCTGGGGAACAAACTCCCTCAAGAACATATCAGAAAATTGTGCCCAGGTCAACGAGGCAGACTCGTCTGGACTGTCCAACTCATAGGTGCACCACCAATCATAAGCGGCCCCTCGAAGCTGAAAAGTGGTAAAGGAAACCCCACTGGTATCCACTATACCCGTAGTACGGAGGATACGATGACACTCTTCCTGAAATCCCAATGCATCATCTGAAGCCAAGCCACTAAACACTGGGGGATCATATTTCTTGAACCTCTCCAACCTACGCTGCTCGTCCTTGGAGGCAACTGTCCCATATCCGGGCTATACTGGTGCGGCAGGCTTTACTATAACCTTCCGTAACCTGCTCCGTGGGCTCTCGTTGCTCAGGTGTGTGGGTTGCGGTAGTTTGGGCCCCTCCCTTGGCCTAAGATGTAGTTGCAGCGAGATGAAGCAACCTTGCCTAAGCCAGAGTAGTATACATGCTCATCAACTGGGCTAGAGTCTCCTGGAGTGCTGGAGTCGTAGCAGTTGTAGTAGGTGTATCAGGTGCCTGCGCTCCAACCAGATCCACCGGCGGTGCCTCAGCGGCAGCGCGCGCGGGTGCTGTGGCTGCACCTCGGGCGCGTCCTCGACCTCTACCTTGGCCCCGGCCTCTAGCGGCGGTAGCAAGGGGCACGTGTGCCTGATCCTCATGAGTAGCACGTGTCCTCACCATCTGTGAGAGAATATAATAAAAAAGTTTAGATTTATTGTCAAAATATCGCACGATAAGGAATCCAAGAGAAATGAAGAGTTTCATAAACAGTTACATAGCCCCTCGTAGATAAATACAGACGTCTACGTATCGATCAGCGAGACTCTAAATAACCGGTCGGTGTCCCGTGACTCCTATGAATTTAGGGCTCTGATACCAAGTTGTCACGACCCCAGTTAACGAATTGTGAACATGTCATGACGGCACCTAGTCTTCGCGACTAGGTAAGCCTAACACAACGCGGAATATACACTTTTATGAGCAAAAGATAAAATAACAGCAGAATAATGTAAAAGAAATGTAATAACCGCTCGGCACATACTGTCACGACCCGGATTTTCCCCCGACATCGGGATCGTGATGGCGCCTACTCGTGGTAGCTAGGCAAGCCACTACATTCAACATTGCCCTGTTCGTATCATTATTTTATACTCATATTTATCAATAAGAGAAATAACATTAATTGAATAAGTGCGGAAGACTTTCGAAATAGAGATAAATAATACCAAGGTAAAACACTAATGAAATCCTCTACCCAAGATGTGGAGTCACCAACTCACGAACTACTAATGAATACTATACATAAATGTTTGAAGGAAAATAACATATATCTGTCTGTCTCAGAACAATGAGACCACATCAAATAATATAAGTAAATAGAAGAGACACCGGGCCTGCGGACGCCTGCAAGCTACCTCAGTATCGGAATGCTCAACTCCCACGAAGTACTCTACTGCTGCTGCTTCTCCTGCTCAAAACCTGGACCTGTGCAAAAATGCATAGAAGTGCAGTATCAGCACAATCCGACCCCATATGATGGTAAGTGCCTGACCTATTCCGGCGAAGTAGTGACAAGCCTAGGACCAGACACCCACGTAAACCTGTGCAGTTTAATATCTATATATGTCCACCACAAGATAACCAGGAATATCAAGTAACAAATTCAACAAGAAGTATCATAAAAAGGGAAACACAACAATTTGCAACAACTATTAAGTCAATAATGAGAGTCAGAATATGATGGAAACAGTTAATATCAAGACAAGGAATAGCAAATAGTTGCACGACATTACCCTTCGTGCTTTTGCTCTCATCCTCACCAAGTAAGCATATAAAAGTGCACGGAATCACCCTTCATGCTTTTACTCTCATCCTCACCAAATAAGCAAATAAAAGTGCACGCTATCACCCTTCGTGCTTTTACTCTCATCCTCACATCCATGGCACGACATGATCCTTCGTGCATGGTTCAAATAACAACGGCACGGAATGTTCCTTCGTGCATAATCAATATCACAATGCACGGCATGATCCTTCATGCATAATCAATAACAGGGCATGGCATTATCCTTCATGCATAATCAATAATATAAGGCACGACATTAACCTTCATGCAAAATTAGTAAAACAAGGCACGACATCACCCTTCGTGCATTACCACTCTTCCTCACCCAAATAACAATCACAGGTAAGGGCAAAGAATGAAAACAATAATTATGAACCGTCTCGGCAAGGGACACAACAATCATCACAACAAGGTCCCGGCAAGGGAAAACAATAATCCACTTTACAACAAGTCCCGGCAAGGGAAAACATTATTCAATTTCACAACCCGGCAAGGGTTCAAGATTTCATCTTTAAAACATCTCACAATAAATATCAACGACTCACGGTCATGCTAGACGCCAGTGTATGGATGCTCGTCACCACAGCCCATACACCGCACTCGATCACACAGCAAATAGCACATAATCCTATTCCCTCAAGCTAGGATAGATCAAACACTTACCTCTAGCCTTGAAGTCCAAATTATCCTTCAACTATAGCTTTACCTCGAATTTCAGCTCTCAACTTGCTCGAATCTAATCACAATTGATTCCATTACATTAATAAATACTATATAACTTAGTTTGGATGCTAAAAAATGGTTTTCTCAAAGTTTACCCCAAAGTTTCCCAAAACACCCCTGGCCCCACGTGGTCGGAACTCGGGATTCGGACCAAAATCCGGTTACCCATTCCCTCACGAGTTCAAATATATAATTTGTTTCAAAATCGGACCTCAATTCGAGGTCCAATTCTCCAATTCATAAAAATCCTAGGTTCTACCCAAAAACAAGAATTTCTACCATGAAAACCTTTGATTTCTATTGAAAAACATGTTTCATGATGTTAGGAATTGAAAGAATTAAGTAAAAAGTGACTTACAAGTGCTTTGAAGTGATTTTGCTATTGAGGGTTCGTGTGTGGTGTGTTGGATTTTGAAAGAATGAAGAAAAAAGGTCAAAAATTCGTTTAAGTATAAATTTGCACAGCTGCGGATATCGCAATTGCAAACATTTATTCGCAATTGCGAACGCAACAGGTTTTGGTCTGTGGCTCTTGCATTTGCGAGAAAAGTTTCGCATTTGCGAACTGGGCTGGGTCACTGACATCCTCGCTTTTGCGAGACATGGTTCGCATTTGCGAACTTGAGGTGTTTCCTATGTTACTCGCATTTGCGAGACTTTTCTCGCATTTGCGATCCTGGGCATTATCCTGCCATCTTCGCATTTGCAAGGATTGGTTCGCAATTGTGAACCATGGCTAGTCTGGGTCTTCTTCGCATTTGCGATTAAAGCTTCGCATTTGCGAAGATACCAGCTGGGTGAAAAACTAGCCGTGTTATTTTTCAGAATTTGCTCCCACGGCCTATCAAATCTTTACCCGAGCCCCCCGGGCTCCAAACCAAACATGTACACAACATCAAAAACATATTACAAACTTGCTCGTGCGATCACATCGCCAATATAACATCGTTTTCATCAAATCAAGCCTCAAGTTCGTGATTATCTTTCTTTTAGTTTCATAACTTTCAAATTTGGAACTCAAGGTTCAAAACACATCAAACGAAATCCAAATGTCACCAAACTTTGCAGAAAGCACATATATAATATTTAAGATTTGTACCGGGCGTCAGAACCAAAATACGAGCCCGATACCAAGGTCATTTAATTCATTTTCCTTTAATAATTTCTGCAAAATAATTTAACAGAAAAATTCATATCTTAGGCTCTAGGCCTCAGAATTCGACTCTGGGCACATGCCCGAGTCCCATATTTTCTTACGGACCTTCCGGGACCGTCCGATTTCAGGTTCAGGTCCATTTACCAAAAATATTGACCGAAGTCAACTATATCAATATTAATATCATTTTTTTCAAATTTCTCATAGAATTCACATATTCTATCACAAAATCTTTCCGGCTACATGCCCGGATCATACACGTAAATCGAGGCAACATAAAATGAGGTTTTTAAGGCCTCGGAAGTGCGGAACAAGTGAGGAAAAGAGGTGATGACCCTTTGGGTTGTCACATCCTCCACCTCTAAAACAACCGTTCATCCTCGAACGGACAAGAGAAGGAAGTACCTAAGTCGGGGAACAAATGTGCGTAGCGGCTCTGCATATTATACTCGGACTCCCAGGTCAAAGCCTCAGGAGGCTGACCTCTCCACTGAACACGCATAGAAGGATAACTCTTCGACCTCAACTGTCGAACCTGTCGGTCTAGAATGGCCACCGGCTCCTCCTCGTAGGATAAGTCATTGTCCAATTAGACAGTACTGAAGTCTAACACATGTGTGGGATTGCCGTGGTACCTCCGAAGCATAGATACATGAAAAACTGGATGCACGGCTGATAAGTTAGGTGGCAGAGCTAGTCTATAAGCCACCCCTCCCACTAGGTCCAGAATATCAAATGGACCAATATACCTTGGGCTGAGTCTGCCTTTATTCCCGAACCTCATCACGCCCTTCATAGGTGACACTCGGAGCAATACCCGCTCACCAACCATGAAATCTACATCTCGAACCTTACGATCCACATAATTCTTCTGTTTGGACTGAGCTGAATGCAATCTCTCCTGGATAGTCTTGACCTTGTCCAAGGCTTCCTGAACTAAGTCTGTACCCAACAGCCGAGCCTCTCCCGGCTCAAACCGTCCGACTGGAGATCGACATCGCCTACCATACAACACCTCGTACGGGGCCATCTGAATGCTAGTCTAGTAGCTGTTGTTGTAGGCGAACTCCGCTAATGGTAGAAACTGGTCCCACGAGCCTCCAAAATCAATGACACAGGCTCGGAGCATGTCCTCTAGGATCTGAATAGTCCTCTCGGACTGACCGTCCATCTGAGGATGAAAATTTGTACTCAACTGGACCTGGGTGCCTAACTCTTGCTGGACCGCTCTCCGGAAATGCGAGGTAAACTACGTACGCGATCTGAGATAATAGACACCGACACCCCATAAAGACGAACAATCTCCCTAATGTAAATATCCGCTAGCCTCTCCGATGAGCAAGAGACAGATACTGGAATGAAGTGTGCTGACTTGGTCAGCCTATCAACAATGACCCAAATAGCATCAAATTTCCTCCGAGTCAAAGGAAGTCCAGTAATGAAGTCCATTGTGATCCGCTCCCATTTCCACTCGGGAATTTCAATTCTCTGGAATACGCCACCAGGCCTCTGGTGCTCATATTTCACATGCTGACAATTTAGACACAGAGCGACATATGCAACGATGTCCTTCTTCATCCTTCGCCACCAATAGTGCTGCCATAAATCCCGATACATCTTCGCGGCGCCCGGGTGAATAGAATACCACAAACTGTGGGCCTCTGCTAAGATCAACTCTCGAATCCCCTTGACATTGGGCACACAAACTCGCCCCTGCAATCTCAATACCCCGTCATCATCTAGAGTTACCTTCGTGGAACCTCCCCGCTGTACAGTATCTCTCAAGTCACGCAAATGAGGATCATCAAATTGCCTCTCACGGATATGCTCTAATAGAGATGAACGAGCGACCGTGCAGGCTAACACCATTCTAGGCTCAGAAATGTCTAGTCTCACGAGCTGGTTGGCTAAGACCTGAACATCTAGAGCAAGTGGTCTCTGACTGACCGGAATGAATGCGAGACTACCCATGCTGGTGGACTTTCTACTCAATGCATCGGCCACCACATTGGCCTTACCTAGGTGATATAGGATAGTGACATCATAGTCCTTCAACAACTCTAACCATCTCAGCTGTTGTAAGTTCAACTCCTTTTGCTTGAACAAGTACTGTAGGCTTTTATGATCCGTGTACACCTTACACGTCACACCATATAGATAATGCCTCCAGATTTTTAAGGCATGAACCACTGCTGCCAACTCAAGATCATGAACTGGATAATTCTTCTTATGTATTTTTAGCTGTCTCGAAGCATAAGCAATAACCTTACCATCCTGCATCAATACTGCTCCAAGCCCTGTACGGGATGCATCACAGTAAACTGTATAAGGCCCTGCACCCGTAGGTAGTATCATAACTGGTGCTGTAGTGAAGGCTCTCTTGAGCTTCTGGAAGCTCGCCTCACACTCATCTGACCACTAGAACTGGGCACCCTTCTGGGTCAACCTGGTCATCGGGGCTGCAATAGAAGAGAACCCTTCCACAAATCGACGGTCCCCAAGAAACTCCGGATCTCAGCCACTGAAACTGGTCGAGGCCAATTCTGGACTGCCTCAATCTTCTTTGGGTCCACCTGAATACCTTCCACTGATACAATATGACCCAGAAATGCCACCGAACTCAACCATAACTTTCATTTTGAAAATTTGGCATATAGCTGAATATCCTTCAGAGTCTGAAGAACCACTCTGAGGTGCTGCTCGTGCTCTTCCTGGCTACGGGAGTATACCAGGATGTCATCTATAAAGACTATCACGAATAGATCTAAATAAGGCCTGAATACCCAATTCATCAACTCCATGAACGCTGTAGGGGCATTGGTCAACCCGAAGGACATGACCAAGAATTCATAATGCCCGTATCTAGTGCGAAAGGCTGTCTTAGGAATGTCAGCCGCCCTGATCTTCAGCTGATGGTAGCCTGACCTCAAGTCTATTTTTGAGAAAACCCTCGCTCCTTGGAGCTGGTCAAATAAATCATCAATCCTCGGTAGTGGATACTTTTTCTTTATCGTCACTTTGTTTAATTGTCGATAATCAATACAATATCCGTATCGAGCCATCCTTCTTCTTCACAAATAACACAGGTGCTCCCCAGGGAGAAACACTGGGCCTGATAAAGCCCTTTTCTAGAAGGTCTTGCAACTGACCTTTTAACTCCTTTAACTCCAGCGGGGCCATACGATAGGGTGGAATAGAGATGGGTTGAGTTCCCGATGCCAGATCAATACAGAAATCACTATCCCTGTCGGGTGGCGGCATGCCCGACAGGTCTGAAGGGAAAACCTCGGGAAACTCCCATACAATAGGAACTGAATCAATAGAAGGAACTTCCACGCTGGAATCACGAACATAAGCCAAATAAGCTAGACACCCCTTCTCGACCATGCGTCGAGCCTTAACATAGGAAATAACAGTGCAAACGGAGTGGCTTGAGGTCCCTCTCCACTCTAGTCGGGGTGATTCTGGCAAGGCCAAGGTCACGGTCTTAGCATGATAATCTAAGATAGCATGGTATGGGGACAACCAGTCCATCCCCAATATGACATCGAAATCCACCATGTCTAATAGCAACATATCAACACGGGTCTCAAGACCCCCAAAAATAACTACGCATGAACGATGCACCCGGTCGACTATAATGGAGTCACCCACTGGTGTAGACACATAAACTGGAATATCCAGAGCATAGCTAGGCAAGGCTAGATGCAGTGCAAAGTAGGAAGACACATATGAATATGTAGACCCAGGGTTAAATAATACTGAAGCACCTCTGTCACAAACAAGAATGGTACCTGTAATCACGACATCTGATGCCTCTGCCTCTAGCCAGGCTGGTAAAGCATAAAGTCGGGGATCAGCACCTCCCCTCTAAGCTATATCTCTGGGACGGTCATCCACTAGCTGAACTCTACCTCTGGCTGGACGGTCTCCACCTCTACGGTCTCGACCTCCACCTCTATGATCTATAACCTTACCTCTGGCTGGCTGGGTAGGCTGAGGGTCAGCTAGGGCCTGAATTATGGGACGAGGGCCCCACTGCTGAGTGTTGCTCGTCGCTCGAGGGCAGAACCTGACAAAATGACCTGGGTCACCACAACCGTAGCAACTCCTAGGCTGATGGGGCTGCTGGCCCTGACGACCTGAATGGCCTCCCATGAACACTCTGAAGAGGCTGAGCTCTAATGGGAGGCTGATCTGAATACTGCTCATGAAACCCACGATCACCTGGTCCACCCCGTGAAGCCTGGAGGGCTGAATGAAAAGGTCTGGAAGACTGGCCCCTATCAAAAGATTCCCTGCCTCCAAAAGAAGAACCACTAAATCTGCCGGAATGACGAGGCCTCTTGTCCGAAGGATAACCACCTCCCCGAGCAAGAGCCATCTCAACTCTACGAGATGCATTAGCTGCCTCCTGGAAAAGATATATCACTCCCAACTCCCATAGCCATCTGAAGTCTAATCGGCTGATTTAGCCCATCTATAAACCTGCGGACCCTCTCCCGCTCCGTGGGGAGTATCACCACCACATGATGTGCCAAATCAACAAATCTCGTCTCACACTGAGTGATAATCATAGTACCCTGCTGGAGGCGCTCAAACTGCCTCCGAAGTGCATCTCGCTTAGTGACAGGGAGAAACTTCTCCAGAAATAACTCTGCAAACTGATCCCATGATAAAGCCGGGGACCCTGTTGGTCGAGTCAAATAGTAATCTCTCCACCAAGTCTTGGCGGATCCTGAAAGCCTGAATGAACAAAAGTCAACTCCATTGGATTCCACTATTCCCATAGTCTTGAGAATCTCGTGGCAACTGAATAAGAAATCCTGAGGATCCTCTGATGTGGCACCGCTGAAAGTAGTGGTAAATAGCTTGGAGAACCGATCAAGTCTCCATAGAGAATCAGAAGTCATGGCTGCTCTATCTCCGGCCTGAGCTGTGGTACTTGACTGAGTGGCCACAGCTGGCTGAACAACTGGTGCTTGAAGCTGGGGAGCTACTGGCTCTGGAGTACGTGGAATAGGAGTCTGGGCCCCTCCTCCAGCCTGAGAAGCGGCTGGTGCAGCTGGTAATAAGCCTGCTCTGGCAACGCTGTCCATAAAACCCTCTTTCTTGACCAGAGCCTCCCGAAGATCCGGGGTAAATAGGGCCTCTCCTGGGACCTGAGCTAGGCCCACTTGAGCTGCTGGGACTGGAACCTCCTCACCAATCTCAACATGAGGCTCCACCTCTGGAATAGCTGCCGGGGGCTGAGCTCTGCCCCTACCATGACCTCCGATACGGCCTCGACCCCTACACCTCACGGGAGCTGCTTGGGGCTCAGGCTGCTGATCAGCGGACGAAGAAGCGCGTGTCCTCACCATTTGCAAAAGGACAGAGTAAAAATTCGATCAGTATTTGAGGAACAAATCGCACGACAAGAAGGAACAATTGAGAGACTCTTTCCTAACTCAATAGACTCTGGAGGATAAATACAGACGTCTCCGTACCTACCCCTCAAACTCTACTAAGCTTGTTCGTGAGTGCTGAGACTTATGTAACCTAAAGCTCTGATACCAACTTGTCACGACCCGGATTTTCCCCTGACATCATGATCGTGATGGCGCCTACTCATGGTAGCTAGGCAAGCCACTATATTCACCATTGCCCTGTTCGTATCATTATTTTATACTCATATTTATCAACAAGAGAAATAACATTAATTTAATAAGTGCGGAAGACTTTCGAAATAGAGATAAATAATACCAAGGTAAAACACTAATGAAATCCTCTACCCAAGATGTGGAGTCTCCAACTCACGAACTACTAATGAATACTACACATAAAGTTCTGAAGGAAAATAACATATATCTGTCTGTCTCGGAACAATGAGACCACATCAAATAATATAAGTAAATAGAAGAGACGCCGGGCCTATGGACGCCTGCAAGCTACCTCAGTCTCAGAATGCTCAACTCCCACGAAGTACTTTACTGCTGCTGTTGGTCTTGCTCAAAACCTGGACCTGTGCAAAAACGCACAGAAGTGCAGTATCAGCCCAATTTGACCCCATGTGCTAATAAGTGCCTGGCCTATCCCGATGAAGTAGTGACAATCCTAGGACCATACACCCACGTAAACCTGTGCAGTTTAATATATATATGTCCACCACAAGATAACCAGGAATATCAAGTAACAAATTCAACACGAAGTATCATAAAAGGGGAAACGCAACAATTTGCAACAACTATTAAGTCAATAATGAGAGTCAGAATATGATGGAAACAGTTAATATCAAGACAAGGAATAGCAAATAGTTGCACGACATCACCCTTCGTGCTTTTACTCTCATCCTCAACCAAGTATGCAAATAAAAGTGCACGGCATCACCCTTCCTGCTTTTACTCTCATCCTCACAAAATAAGCAAATAAAAGTGCACGACATCACCCTTCGTGCTTTTACTCTCATCCTCACATCCATGGCACGGCATGATCCTTCGTGCATGGTTCAAATAACAATGGCACGGAATGTTCCTTCGTGCATAATCAATATCACAAGGCATGACATGATCCTTCGTGCATAATCAATAACAGGGCACGACATTATCCTTCGTGCATAATAAATAATATAAGGCACGACATTAAACTTCGTGCAAAATCAGTAAAACAAGGCACGACATCACCCTTCGTGCATTACCACTCTTCCTTACCCAAATAACAATCATAGTTAAGGGCAAAGAATGAAAATAATAATCATGAACCGTCCCGGCACGGGACACAACTGTCATCACAACAAGGTCCCGGCAAGGGAAAACAATAATCCATTTTACAACAAGTCCCGGCAAGGGAAAATAGTGTTCAATTTCACAACCTGGCAAGGGTTCAAGATTTCATCTTTAAAACATCTCACAATAAATATTAACAATGACTCACGGTCATGCTAGACGCCAGTGTATGGATGCTCGTCACCACAGCCAATACACCGCACTCGATCACATAACAAATAGCACATAATCTTATTCCCTCAAGCTAGGATAGATCAAACACTTACCTCTAGCCTTGAAGTCCAAATTATCTTTCAACTATGGCTTTACCTCGAATTTCAGCTCTCAACTTGCTCGAATCTAATTACAATTGATTCCATTACATTAATAAATACTATATAACTTAGTTTGGATGCTAAAAAATGGTTTTCTCAAAGTTTACCCCAAAGTTTTGCAAAACGCCCCTGGCCCAACGTGGTCGGAACTCGGGGTTCGGACCAAAATTCGGTTACCCATTCCCTTACGAGTTCAAATATATGATTTGTTTCAAAATCGGACCTCAATTCGAGGTCCAGTTCCCCAATTCATGAAAACCCTAGGTTCTACCCAAAAACAAGAATTTCTACCATGAAAACCTTTGATTTCTCTTGAAAAACATGTTTAATGATGTTAGGAATTGAAAGAATTAAGTAAAAAGTGACTTACAAGTGCTTTGGAGTGATTTTGCTCTTGAGGGTTCATATGTGGTGTGTTGGGTTTTGAAAGAATGTAGAAAAGAGGTCAAAAATTCGTTTAAGTATAAATTTGCCCAGCTGCGGATATCGCAATTGCGAACACAACAGGTTTTGGTCTGTGGCTCTTGCATTTGCGAGAAAAGGTTCGCATTTGCGAACTGGGCTGGGTCACTGACATCCTCACATTTGCGAGACATGGTTCACATTTGTGAACTTGAGGTGTTTCCTTTGTTACTCGCATTTGCGAGACTTTCCTCGCATTTGCGATCCTGGGTATTATCCTGCCATCTTCGCATTTGCGAGGATTGGTTCGCAATTGCGAATCATTGCTAGTCTGGGTCTTCTTCGCATTTGCGATAAAATCTTCGCATTTGCAAAGATACCAGCTGGGTGAAAAACCAGCTGAGAATTTGCTCCCACGGCCTGTCAAATCTTTACCCGAGCCCCCGGGCTCCAACCCAAATATGTACACAACATCACAAACATATTACAAACTTGCTCGTGCGATTACATCGCCAATATAACATCGTTTTCATCAAATCAAGTCTCAAGTTCATGATTATCTTTCTTTTAGTTTCATAACTTTCAAATTTGGAACTCAAGGTTCAAAACACATCAAACGACATCCAAATGTCACCAAACTTTGCAAAAAGAACATATATAATATTTAAGACTTGTACCGGGCGTCAGAACCAAAATACGATCTTGATACCAAGGTCATTTAATTCATTTTCGTTTAATAATTTCAGTAAAACAATTTAACAGAAAAATTTATATCTTAGGCTCTAGGCCTCAAAATTCGACTCCGGATACATGCCCGAGTCCCATACTTTCGTACAGACCTTCCGGGACCGTCCGATCTCGGGTCCGGGTCCGTTTACCAAAAATGTTGACCGAAGTCAACTATATCTATATTAATATCATTTTTCTTCAAATTTCTCATAGAATTCACATATTCTATCACAAAATCTTTCCGGATACATGCCCGGATCATGCACATAAATTGAGGCAACATAAAATGAGGTTTTCAAGGCCTCGGAAGTGCTGAACAAGTGAGGAAAACAGGTGTTGACCCTTTGGGTTGTCACACATACACTTCGCCAAATACCACAAGAAATACAACCATCAAGACCCGAAAACTCACGGGCAATATAGACTAAGAGATTACAACTGTGGCTCTATACATCAAGAGTGTCTACACAACAAAAATAAGGAAATAACTGACATCACTAAGAAGAATAGAAGGAGACAATCCGAATCTGCGGTTGTAGCAGATCATACCTTGAGTCTCCTGAAGATGCTCCTAAGTCACCTGTAGTGCGCCTCATCAGATGTACCTGGATCTGCACAACAAAAGTGTAGCAGAAGAGTAGCGTGAGTACACCACGGCGGTACTCAATAAGTGCCAAGCCTAATCTCGATGGAGTAGTGACGAGGAAGGTTAGGGCCCTACCAAGAAATAGTAACGATAATGATAATAAAAATAATGAATAGCTCAAAATAAGATCAAGTCAGAATTAACAGCAAATGAGACATATCAAGTACCAATCAAGCTAACAAAGAGATGTCAACACATCAAGTACCAATCAACAATCCAGGATCTCCGAGAATTTAACCCGCAGTCCTTTACCTCAGTAGCATCGGATCTCCGGGAATTTAACCCGCAGTCCACAGAGCACAAACATAATCAATAAGGGGAAAACACAAAGAAATATGAAGTACACAACTACAATTAACACCAAATCCAGTTTCAACCAGTTCTAGGGAGTTCAATTAAGACAAATAGGCACTTAGACAGATAATCCTATCTAATCATGCTTCCCTAGCTAGCACCAGATAAGTCTTGCAATTTAATCAATTAAATAACAAAGATATCACTAATTGAGCAGTTCAAGTAAGGTGGTTTTCAACAATCTGCGCAAGTACACGTCCGTCACCGCGCATACAAGGCATTTAAATCAACGCATATATATCCTAGGGGAGAAAATTCCCCCACACAAGGTTAGACAAGTCATTTACCTCAATCCCGGTACAAAACCGCTAAGAAACCACTCCCTTGCCATGAGTATCCGACTCCGAGTGGCCCAAATCTATTCAATCCAATTACACAGTGTAAATAACATCGCAAGTAACTAATTACAGTGATAAAATTAAAGCTACAGCGTAAAAATGGGTGAAATGACCAAAATACCCCTGCTGTCATTGGCTCGGAATCAAAATATTTTTATGTTTTCAGAACCCTCGTACTCTCACGAGTCTAACCATATAAAATTTATCAAAATCGGACTCCGTTTGCCTATTCAAATCAATGATTTTTGACAATCGAGGCTTAGGGCAAAATCCTCCATTAACCCACCTCCAATCCCCTATTTTCAAAGATTTAATCCGTGGTTTAATAATATATTAACATAAAATTAGTCTATGAGTGATTACCTGATGTTTCCCCTTTATTTCCTCCTCAAAATCGCTAAAATACTCTCCTAGTTCGAAGCCTCCAATGTGTTTAATGTTTTGAAATTCGAACCCTTACTGCCCATTAATCACTGGGCGATTTTTGGTTCTGCGATCCCAGGCCCGCTTCCGCGATTCCGCTTTTGTGGTGGTATTGTCGCTTCTGCAACATTTCATTAAAACTCCCTTAACCGCTTCTGCGGTTATATACTCGCTTCTGTGAGGCCGCTTAAGTGGAAATCTTCCGCTTCTGCGGCATCTGGAGGACTCACTAGGGTTCGCACCTGCGGACACTTGTCCGCTTCTGCGGAGTCGCCTCTGCAACAAGGCATCCGCTTCTGCGGATTGGGCTGGCCTACCATAATTTGCTTCTGCGCACCTCCCTCCGCTTCTACGGGCTCACTTCTGCGATCCAAGCTCCGCAGAAGCGGAAACAACAGAAGGCAGAAGAACTCTGCTGCAACTTTAAAAAATTCCTTCGTTTCGCCTCCCGAAAACATCCCCAGGACCTCGGGACCTCAACCAAAAATACACATCCACTCTAAATCACGATACGAACTTGTTCCAATTATAAAAACATATCGTTACACACAAAATCATCCAATTATGGCGGATTCCAGCCTAAGTTTCAACCAGAACTCCTGAAACCTACATGCTATTAGAAACCCGACCAAACAATGTTCGAATGACCTGAAAATTTAAAGACGTATCCAAAATCACCTAACGAAGCTACTGCAACTGTCGGAATTCCATTCCGACTCCCGGATCAAAATCTCACCTATCGATTGGATTTCCAAAAATTCCAAACTTCGGCATTTCAAGCCTAATTGAGCTACAGACCTCCAAAATACATTCCGATTGCGCTCCCAACCCTGAAATCACCTAACGGAGCTAACAGAACCATCGGATTTCCGTTCCAAGGTCGTCTTAACACTGTTCTGAATACGGGTCATTTTTCAACTATAAGGTTCTTATTTAGGGACTAAGTATCCCAAAACACCCCAAATTCTAAAACCGAATATCCCGGCAATCACAATAGCAGAAAAGAACTTAGAGGGAATAGTTAAGTTGGGGATCGGGGCGTAAATTTCAGAAACGACCGGCCGGGTCGTTACACCATAATCCCATGATCTCTAATATATAATTTATTTTAAGATTCGACCCCAAATTGAGGTTGAATCACCCAAAATTTCCAAAACTCTAACTCTACCCAAAACCCCTAATTTCTACTTTGATTTCATGATTTAGATGTAGGAATTTAGTGATTAGTTGAAGAAATTAAGAGGGAATGAAGTTAGGAACACTTACGTATAGAGCTTTGGTAAAGAATAGCTCTAAATATGGCCTGGAGAAGACATGGTTTATGAAAAATGAGAATAATCTTGAACTTCAAAATTCGCTGGCCAAAATTGACCATCGCGTTTGCGGGAAAGGGACCGCGTTCGCGAAAGGTAAACTGGGAAAGTAATCGCGAATGCGTGAAAGAGAACGCAAACGCGTAGAAGAAAATGATGGGGGTCCAGGACCTGTTATACGCGAACTCGTGAAGGACCACACAAACGTATTGAGAAAGCTGGTAAAGCTACACATTCGCAATAGTGATGGTGCGAACACGAAGGAAAGGGAATTAGAACTACGCGTAAGAGGCGAGCGCGTAAGAGGGGAACACCAAAGCACTGCGAATGCGTGCTTGGGGCCGCGTTTGCGAAGAACAAAATGAATGTGTACAAATGCAACAAAATCTGATCCTTTCATAAGGGTAAAAATACCCCGAACCACATCCAATTCACTCCGAAGCCCTCGGGGCTCCTAACCAATCACACACACTAACTCAATAACATCCTATAAACTTATCTGTGCGATCAAATCGCCAAAACAACATCAAAATCAATGAATCAAGCCTCAAAATCATCAATTTCATTTCAAACTTCTTAAACTTCTAACCTTAGATAATTAGGCCCGAAACACATCAAATGACTTCCGATTTCAACCAAATTTCATAGAAAGTGCTTAAGAGATATCTATGACCCGTACCGAGCATCGAAACCAACATACGAGCCCGATATCATAGTCTTTTAATCAATTTTCATTTCCAATTCTTAATAATTTCAGAAAATAATTTAACAGAAAAATTCTTTTACTCGGGTTCTAGACCTCGGATTCTGACTCCGGGCACATACCCGAGTCCTATATTTTTCTACAGACCCTCCGGGACCGTCAAATCACGGGTCTGATTTCGTTTACCAAAAATGTTGACCGAAGTCAACTTTAATCATATAAATATTAAAATTCTTCAAATGTTTCAGAGAGTTCACATAGTTTAATATAAAAGCTTTCCAACTACACGCCCACACTACGCACACAAATTGAGACATCTAAAAGTGAGATTTTAAGGCCTCGGAAGCACGAAAAAGTGAAAAATCTGGTGATGACCCTTTGGGTCGTCACAGTCTTCTTCTTTTCTTCACTCAATACTCATTTCTTAATCTCAATTTCTCTCATTCTTCAATTTTCGAGACTTCAAGTCTCAATCTCAAATTCTCAATTCTCAAATCTCAAGTTAAATCATGCCTCGTGCTTCTAGAGTGCGCTAAATGTTTGGCAACACTTTGAGGTGGTAGAAGATAATGAAGAAGGTGAGAAATTAAAGTGCAAGACCTGTGGTCAAGTCTTAAATTTTTGTTCAGAGTCTGGCACAGGCAGTTTGAGGAGGCATATAAAGTATTGTCTTGAGCATCCTCCGAAAATTCGTATTTAAGATTTTTCGACAATATGTGTTATTTTACAATTATTAGACGCATTTATGTTTAATGTTTTAGTTTGTTAGATTAATTTAAATTATTATTAATTTATTATACATGAAAATTAAGTTTTACTATTTTTTGTTAATTTACTTTTTAAATGTAAACTTTAATTTTGAATTTTGAAATAAATGTAGTACTTGCAAAGTTACAATTTATAAGTGCAATTTTTTCTCGTCTTCCTTGTATTCTTTATGTTAGTACTTTGTATTAATATACCTTACAATATTTATACAAAATTCCAAAAAAAAAATTTACTCGGATGAACCCGAACCCGTTAAGAACCAATTCGGAACCGGCCCGGACCCGTAACTCGTACGTGTCTAAAAAAAGTAGGGATTTTTTCTTTTCTATACCATATATAAAACCTTATTACCAAAAATGTGCATAATTCCTAAATTACTCGCCCAGTACATATTATTTCTACAGTATTTGTACCAATCATTAAAAGCTATTTAATAGCAGTTGTATCTTCTTATTTATGCAAGATATTTTTTAGCAGAAGAATATTATTAACAAATTTGGCGTGAATATTCTGAATAGTTTTAGGAGAAGAATATTGAAACGGAAAGGAGATTTATGTTCTTCATCTTCATCTTCATTTGTTCTTCCATATATTTTCCACCATTGATAGCCATTAAAAAGCTTGAAAGCTTTAAATTTAAATTTGGGCTTTCAAAAATCATTATTTATTTGGATTGAGTGTTGTTGTTAATAATTTACAATATGTTTAGGAGTTTATATCTCAATTTTGAGCGGTTTTGGTGAAGATTAGACTTGGTTTTGACTGTATTTCAGATTGAAACTCGAAGAAGATGAAGGCATATTTCCAGAAATTTTAGATAAATTGTAGAATTATAGATAAATTGTAGAATGAGAAGACTAAAACTTCTACAAATCTTCAACAATTGTGTCAAAAATGTCAATTATGCTACAATTGAAATGAGAATTCGGATATTAAAATTCAATGAATCCATTTTGTATATATCTTGTAGATAAATTGTAGATTATTTGTATTCTGATTGTAGATGCATTATTTTCCGTTTTCTCAAATCCAAAACGACTAAAGCTTATACAAAATCTTCTGCAAAAAATAGTCTACAATTTATCTACAAATTTTCTATTTTTTCTATAATTTATCTATAATTTCTGGAAATATGTCGTCTTCTTCTTCAGCCACTGCCCAAAAAAAAAAAAAAAAGAGGTCAATGAAAATTACGATACATTGATATTTTGTACGTGTAAATAGAGAATGGAAAAATAAGAACTAATCTATGGTCGCTAAGTTAATGTTTTTTGGGAAGTAAATGAGAACTAATCTGAAGATTATTGATGCTACTGTCCATCTCCAAAAATGGGGGGGGGGGGATAGGAAGAGAGAAACGTGAGATATATGGATATCTTTGATTAAGGAGTAAAAAATGCCCATTAATTAAATGTAGATACCATTAACTATGGAGTAAAAATAGCCCATTAATTATACCCTTAATTAAGTATTATATATGATTGGTAATTTGGTATACTAAGTGTAATTTACTCAAACCTTAAACATTTAAGGTAAAAAAGTTTTCCTATGTGGTATAAGAATGTAAAAATTTCAAAAAAATAGGCCCGGCTCGGCCCACCCGTTAAACACCCTTAATTTCATCTTTATATCAAAGCTAAGTGTTATATACTTCTTCAATTCCTTTATTATTTCAAGATCAAATTAATTCACTTGTCTAGAAACCACGCATAATTTCAATTGTACTGCTTTACGAGTAAACAAAAATATCACTTGAACATTATTCAAAGTAATTATATAAAATAAAGAATTCAAAAATATAGGAGTACTAATTTGTGCTAATATAATATTAGAAGAAGTGACCTTGTTGATCGAAGCAGATAAGGGTTAAATATTGTTACTAATAAGTGGTCATACCACTTATTAATCATGAATTAGCTTAAGACGAGATTATCTTCGTTATTTATTATGGGGTTGGATTCTGATCCATATAGTTAGTCCTTTCGCTTATTGAGATCGTTCCTTAGCCGAACTCGATATGCGGAATTCATTGATTGCGGTTTGAGAAACTTGGATAGGGAGACCGACTGTCGCTTCGGTTGAGGCTGCATTTTCTTTGGAGATGGCCCTTAGCCTTATAGAGTGTTAGTGCGTTATTATTATGTTATCAAATTATCGTTCGATCAAGGTTGAACGCTCCTCCTTGGCGAGGGCACTTGATGGTTTAACTTAATTTGAGCGAGGCCAAGCTTTGAAGGCGCACGGAACATCTCTTTAGCATTCATAGGTCATTACAACCATCTCGACGGCGAGGTACCGGTTAGTGATTGAGAAGCCGCTTCGTGGAGCCTGTCATAATGACGCACGTGTCTCTAAAACTGAACCGGTTTGCGGTTGGTTATGTAGTTAATGATGGCTATTGGGTTTTGCAAAAGCCACTTATGTTGCGTATGAAGATATGCTGAGGGATTTACTTCTCATACTTTCATTGTTCATCTGAGAGCGATTCTGAAGAGGCTTTTCTTCCTGCTAATTCATCTTCATCTTTGTTCTTTGATCGTTATAACTTGCATTATATCCATCAAACTTTGTTTCTTTCATATTAGTGAATCGACAATGGCAGACAGTTCATCCCAAGATGTTCTTCCGACAGATTTTCTGGTCAACTCTTTGGTGGTTGAAGGGCCATCTCCGGCAATGAGAGGTGCGGAGCAGGTGGAGACCAATGAAGTTCCATCGGTCGACTAAATAGTACCCCGTCCCGGAGGCCCGATGACTGACTTCACTATCGATGGTGGAGAGGATCCAGTGAATGAAGCCCCATTAATGGGTGACATTAGGATGGCCCAACTACGGGAACAGGGGTTTATCCCAAGCTATGCCGACATCATTCTTGCTAGAAGCGAGGAGAGGGTCCATACTGATCGCAGGGGGTACTGCATCTTTTATGCCTATACCTTCAAGTTGGCGTTTAAGATCCCGCTCCCAATGCTGGTGGTGGATTTCTGTCATTATTACGGGGTATGCCCGGGCCAGCTTGCTCCCTCTCTTTACAAATTGCTAGCAATGTTTATCAAATATGCATAACTGGCCGATAGGGTGGTCACGTTGTAGCATGTGCTTAGCCTCTATGCTCCCCAAAGTTTTCGCGGTACCATGATTTAAGTGTGTCCTCGTGGGTCGAGGAGGCTGACTACGAAACTAGATGATGAGGTCGACCCTTGCCCTTTTGAGCACTTCTTTTACATCAGGACTGAACATTTAATGGCGTGCCCCACTGGGTTCCTAGAGGCTTGGAATCATGCACATAAGTTCTTTGGTCGTTGAATTCTCTTTTCTACCCCTTCTTATGCCTTATACTCGTAAGTGTTAACTCGTGTCAATTTTGTAGCGGAAAAGTTGCCACTGGCTCCGTTAGCTTGGATGCGTGAGTGGGTTGAGGCCGTGCTCCCCCATACGAAGGGGATACGCACATGGGCATCTTTCTGGGAGAGGCATGGTCGTAGGCCTGTTACAGGTGAAAAGTTGATTTCTTATTCTGTTCCGCTTTGATTTAACTCTATTCCTCAACTTTGTTTTTATGTGATCAGGGAGGGCATGCCATGTCAAGGCCTCTCAGTTGGCTTTCCGCTAGTTAGGGGAAATTGCTCTGCTTACTGTAGCATCGGTGCTGCACCCAGTACCGAGGGCGGCGTCAGTTGAATCTTCAGTGATTCATTCTCCAGCACGGGCCGCAAAGCGGGATAAGGGACCATCGGGGGTTGTGTGCCTTAGAGAGGACTCACCATCACATGGGGATGAGGATAGTCCATTGATAAGGTGCATGCTTATGTTCACGCCGGCTCCTCCTGTGGTAATTAATTTGGACTCCCCCCCCGGTGGATGCATAGGGGAGTACGGCTGTGGTGCCCGGCCTTGAGGGTGGACAAACAATGGGGGTTACCCCGGTTGGCTTAGGCCATGATGATACCGTCGCTTCGGTCAATTGGTGGTTCCAGTCGCTGAGACGGGAGGTAGTTCCTTAGCTGCATCCAAGGTTGGTGAGTAAAGCACTCCTTTAGTGGTTACGGCGGGTGAATCTACTTCGCTGGTGGTGGAAGGAGGAAGGGATGCTATAGGAGATAAATACAAGTCCAAATACGACTTGGACCTCGACGATGTCTGCATGTTCTGGGAAGGCTTCACCAATTCAGCTGTGCGTGCAAAAAGGAGATCACGCTTCATCGAGGGTCGTACGGAGTGGAATTTATTGCTCCAAGGGGAGAGTTTGGTGCGACATTTTGAGATGCTATGCTCGGAGGCCGATAATGTGTCACTGCGGGACATTACGGATATCGGACCGAAGAATGAGGTGGCCGTGATGGGCTTGAGGGTATGTAAAATGAAGCCGGTTCGCTTCTTCTTTGCCTTAGTTTTCTCTTTATCTTAATCGTTACCTTTGTTTTGCAGTCTTATTTGTTGGACGTGGAGAGTATCCGTCAAGCCGATGTTCGCTCGGGGATATTTATGCAGACGCTGGAGAAGTATCACCGGTGCCGAAATTGGTGCCGATAGATACATGTGTACTTGAGGAATGATCCCCATAGTCGGGCCTTGGTCGAGGAACGGGCGAGGCGGGAGCTTCAGATGCAGAAAGCTGATCCCTATAGCCGGGCCTTGGTCGAGGAACGGGCGAGGCGGGAGTTTCAGATGTAGAAAGCACTTGGCAGAGTAAGTGCTCACGAGGAGCAGCTCTATCGAAAGGACGAAAAGCTCGAGGCGGGGAAGAGGGCTGCATGTGAGTGTGAGTGTCAGGGCCAGGCTAAGTGTCACGACCCGGATTGCCCCCATCATTGAGATCGTGATGGCGCCTACTCGTGGTAGCTAGGCAAGCCAATTCATTCAACATTTTCCTGTTCATTCCATCATTTTGTTCTCATATTTAATAGTGTGATGACCCAAAGGGTCATCACTTGTTTTATTAATCATTTTGAGCATTTGAGGTCTTGAAAACCTCATTTATATTTGCCTCGATTTGCGTGCGCAATCCGGACGCAAAGCTAGAAATTTTTTATGTTGAAACATATGAAATATGTGGAAAATTTGAATAATTTTGATATTAATATTGATATGGTTGACTTTGGTCAACATTTTTGGTAAACGGACTCGGACCTGTGATTTGACGGTCCTAGAAAATCCGTAGAATAATATGGAACTTGGGCGTGTGCCCGGAATTGAAATCCGAGGTCTAGAACCCTGGCAAAAGAATTTTTCTGTTAAATTGTTTTCTGAAAATGTTTAAGGAAAATGAAACTGAAATTTGATTAAACAATAATGGTATCGGGCTCTTATTTTGGTTCCGACGCCTGGTACAGGTCATATATGTTGGTTAAGCACTTCCTGTAAAGTTTGGTTGACAACGGACATCGTTTGATGTGTTTCGGCTTTAAATTGGAAATTTCGGGAGTTATGAAATTTTGAATGAAATCTTGAGTTTTAAGGCTCAAATCATTGATTTTGATGTTATTTTGGCGATTTGATTGCGCGAGCAAGTTTGTATGATGTTTTTAAGTCAGTGTACATATTTGGTTTGGAGCCCTGAGGGCTCGGGTGAATTTTGGATAGGCCACGAGATCAATTTTTCATGTTAGAAAGTTGCTGTCAGCACCTGATCTGCAGAGTTCGCAAATGCGAACAAATGTTAGCAAATGCGAAGTTCGCAAATGCGAACAAAAGTTCGCAAATGCGAACTTCCCAGATTTTGCCTGGGTTCGCAAATGCGAACAAAAGTTCGCAAATGCGAAGTTCGCAAATGAGAACTTCCCATCCTTAGCTTATTTTTCAAATTCTAGAATTTGGTCGGGGTTCGCAATTCGCAAATGCGAAAATAGAGACTTGTAAATCACGATTTCCAACTTCATTTTTCATATTTCACAACCCATAACATCCATTGGCGATTTTTCACGAACTCCCTCTTCTCCAAATCATTGGTAAGTCAACTTTTACTCAATTTCTTCAAACTTTAACATCATCTATCATGTTTTCATCTTCAATTCAAGGTTTTTCATGGGTAAAAAATGGCGGATTTGGGTAGAACTTAGGTTTTCATAAAAATTGGGATTTTGACCTCAATTTCAGGTCCGAATTGAGAACAAATTATATATTTGAACTCATGGATGATTGGGTGAATTTATTTTGGTTCGAAACTCGGGTTTCGATCATGTGGGCCCGGGGTTGATTTTTACTATTCCGGGCAGAATATTGTAAAACTTATATTTAGCCATGTGAACTAGTTTGTTAAGTAGAATTGATGATATTCAGTCAATTATGTATAGATACGATTGGATTGGAGTTAAATTGGAAAGGAAAAGGCATTGCTACGGATTGAGTTATTCGTAAACATTTGAGGTAAGTGTTTGTTCTATCCTAGCTTGAGAGTATATGAATTGGGTTATGTATGAATTGCTGATTAAGAGTTATTGGTGTTATACCGGTAACGGAGATAAATTGTAGGTTCAATGTCATTTATTGGTTGTATACCAGTAAAATACATATAAATTGTTGAGTAAGAATTATTGGTGTTACACCGGTAACAGGGATATATCGTTGAATTATTGACATTTATTGGTTTTACACCGGTAATATAAATAATATTTTTTCAGAGATTATTGGCTTAATGCTGGTAATATACATTTTAAAGAATTTGGGATCGTGTGGCGCGCCGACCACTTATATGATAAGAAATGGGATCGTGTGGCACGCCGACCAGAAATTGATTTGAATCTTGGCATTGGCCATAGTTGCCCGTAGCCTATTGTTACATTTGGGAGCGGGTGGTACGCCTACCACAAGATATAACTTATTGTTACATTTGGGAACGGGTGGTAGGCCTACCACAAGATATAGTTTATTTGTTACATTTGGGAGCGGGTGGTACGCCTACTACAAGATATGAAATAAAAAAATGAATTGAGACATGAAAGTAAGATTTGTTCCGTTGACCAGATTACTCCGGATATTGTGACTTATTGACTGTTATTTTAGAACAAATTATTTCCTTATAAACGTTCGATAACATTTTTTGCTGTTGTATATGTATATATATTTCAACTGTACAGGTTTATGTGGGTGACTAGCCTTAGTCTCGTCACTACTTCACCGGGATAGGCCAGGCACTTACTAGCACATGGGGTCGGTTGTGCTGATACTACAATCTGCGCTCTTTTTGCGCAGATACAGGTTACGGACAGCAGTAACAACAGTAGCACGATTGTGGATATTCCGACTACCGAGACTACGAGGTAGCCTTGCAGGCGTCCGCAGGACCCGTTGTCTCTTCTATCTATGTATTTCATTCTGTTATCTCATGTATTCGAGATAAACAGCTTATATTTCTTTCAGACAATTATATGTATTATTCTTAGAAGTTCGTGAGTATTGTGACACCAGTCTTGGGTAGTGTATCATGTTTGGGTTTTCCGTATCATATTTGATAAAATTGACTAAGTCTTCCGCAAAGTTTAATTATTTCGCTGTAATTATATGTTTTTAATTAAAGTCTTAAGAAGAGAATTGTTTCTAATGAAAATGTAAGTAACAGTTGGCTTTCCTAGCTTCCACTAGTAGGCGCCATCATGATTCTCGATGGTGGGAAATCTGGGTCGTGACAAATAGCAAGAATAATTACTCAAATATTTAAATGCGGAAGTCTTTCGAATAAGAGATGAATAATAGTGTAAAATAACTGATACAAATCCTCTACCCAAGATGTGGAGTCACAAACTCACGAACTATTAAGGAATAACTACACATAATGGTCTGAAAGAAAATAAATAATAACCCTCTGTCTCGGAACAATGAGACCACAGTAATAATAAAAGTAAATAGAAGAGACGTCGGGCCTGCGGACGCCTGTAAGCTACCTCGATCTCAAAAGTACAGTAATCCCGCTAGTATACCACTGCTGCTGCTCCTGCTCCTGCTCAAAACCTGGACCTGTGCAAAAATGCACATAAGTGTAGTATCAACACAATCCAACCCCATGTGCTAGTAAGTGCCTAGCCTATCCCGGCGAAGTAGTGACAAGCCTTGGACCAGACACTCACATAAACCTGTGCAGTTCTATATATGTATATACCACAAAATAACAGCAATATCGAGTAACACAACTAACAAGGGAGGTAACATGCTGGGGGAACACAGTCAGCAACACATAATAAATCAGTAAGGAAAATAGAGTGTATTAAAAACAGCTATCACAAAACAATAAATTTAAATGGTTGCACGACATCACCCTTCGTGCTTTTACTATCATCCTCACCAAATAATCAAATAAAAGTGCACGGCATCACCCTTCGTTCTTTTACTCTCATCCTCATCAAATAAGAAAATAAAAGTCCACTACATCACCCTTCGTACTTTTACTCTCATCCTCACATCTATGGCACGGCATGATCCTTCGTGCATGGTTTAAATAACAACGGCACGGAATATTCCTTCATGCATAAACAATAAACATGGCACAAAATGATCCTTCGGCATAAATTATGTAGCAACGGCACAGAATGTTCCTTCGTGCATAAACAGTAAAAACAAGGCACAGAATGATCCTTCGTGCGAACATAAGTAAAAATGGAACGACATCACCCTTCGTGCATTATCACTCTTCCTCACCTAAATAACAATAACAGTCAAGGGAAAAAGAATGAAACAAGTAATATGAACTGTCCCGGTAAGGGAAACAATATTCATCACAGTAAAGTTCCGGCAAGGGAAACAATATTCATCACAGTAAAGTCCCGGCAAGGGAAACAATAACCAACTTCACAACCCGACAAGGGCTCAAGAACATGACTTAAAAACATCCCACATTAACTCACAACATATATCAAAAAATGACTCACGATCATGCTAGACGCCGGTGTATAGATGCTCGTCACCACAGCCTATACACCGCACTCGATCACATATCAATTAGCACATTTAATCCTATTCCCTCAAGCTAGGATAGATCAAATACTTACCTCAAAGCCTTGAAGTCCAATTAACATTAAAATATTGCTTTACCTCGAAATTGAACCTTCAACTCGCTCGAATCTAATCACAATTGGTTCAATTACTTTAATAAATACTATATAAATTGGTTTGGATGCATAAAAATGGTTTTCTCAAAGTTTTACGCAAAATTTCCCAAAATGCCCCTGATCCCACGTGGTCGAATCTCAAGGTTCAGACCAAAATCCGATTATCCATTCCCTCACGAGTTCAATTATATGATTTGTTTCGAAATCGGACCTCATATCGAGGTCCAATTCCCCAATTTATGAAAAACCTAGGTTCTACCCAAAAACAACAATTTCAACCATAAAAACCTTTGATTTCTCATGGAGAACATGTTTAATGAATTTAGGAATTTAAAGAGTTGAGTAAAAATTGACTTACAAGTGATTTGGACTGATATTGCTCTTGGAAAATCGTGTGTGGTGTTTTGGGTTTTGAAAGAATGGTGAAAATGGGTTTAAAAATCGTTTAAGTATCAGATTGCACATCTGCGGATATGGGAATTGCAAACATATGTTCGCAATTATGAATGAAATAGGTCTGGGATGCGGAACTCACATTTGCGAGGAAATGTTCGCATTTGCGAACTCAGCCCAATACAGGGCAGCCTTGCATTTGCGAGATTTTGATCGCATTTGCAAACATAAGGATTTCCAGGGCAACATCGCATTTGCGAGGTCTTGTTCGCATTTGCGAACCAAGGCCTTTCCTGGACCTCTTCGCATTTGTGAAGTATTGTTCGCTTTTGCGAACTAAGGCTGTTTCTGAGTCATCTCGCAATTACGAGTATTTCTTCGCAATTGTGAAGATATCAGCTGGGCAAAAAATACCAGCTGTGTTCTTGTCAAAATTTGCTCTAACGGCCTATCAAATCTTTACCCCTGCCCTCGGGCTCCAAACCAAACAAGCACACAACCTCAAAAATATACTACGAACTTGCTCGCGCGATCAAATCGCCAATATAACATCGTTTTCATAGAATCAAGCCTCATGTTCATGATTTCTTCTTTTAAACTTCATAAACTTTCAAATTTGGAACTAATGGTTCAAAATACATCAAA